>PVJL010005064.1:0-115456 GCA_004026885.1 Lyroderma lyra
ATATATATATATATATATATAATTTTTGTTAAAAATAAAGACACATGTATCTTAAACACACACACAGGAGCAATGAAGTGTCACCTGGTCACAGATTCATGCTTCTGGGCTCTCAGCCAGCCTGAGTTGAAACCAAGCCTTGCGTATCACCCCAGCACAAGGACTGGAGTGGCACCCCCAGAGGTTGGGCCCCTCCGCAAGTGGCCCGTGGAGCAACAAAGGGACAGGGGCTGCACTGGTCCCATCCGGCTGTGTGCACGGCCGGCGCCGAGACTTCTTTCCCATCACCCACCTCAAGCCATGCTGGGCTCCATGCGCAGGCGGGAAATGCTGAATCAGGCTGTCAGCTCCCAGAGACAGAGTTTCCTTCCCCAGCGCCCGGGGGACCCGGGCAATCGCCAAACTCTATGGCCCCCCTGCCCCTTAAGTGTGATGGATGGGCTGAGTTTTCCTGGCAGTTTAAACACTTTGCATTGATTTGTGTATTAGTTTGTATATTGTTCTGAGAGACCAATTTCGAGACAAGCTTTGTCTGTCGTCCATCACAGCTCGCCGGTGCTTTATCTTCATTCCGAGCTGGCTGCTCATCAGACTCCAGGCGGGCTGCTGCCAGAAGACCCTGCTGCCCGTGACCTCCATCCATCACAGCTCGGGACCACCCTGCCTCAGGTGTGCTAAAACTCAGGTGGGGACACTGGCCCCTGGAGATCCACACTCCACTCACCCACTCCACTCCTTAAACAAGATCTGCACAAGTGGCCTTTGGGGCCCTTAACACGTCCAGAGACCATGGAAATGCTTTCTTTACAGGAATGCTCACACGCATTTTGCAGATGTGGAAACTGAGTCACGAATCATGGAAGAGAAGCAGATAGAAACCACAGCTGCATCTTAACAGTGCTTGGAAATACACAGGGTGGAAACAACCATTGAGAATGACATACTTAGGCTCTTCCCGGCCAGGCGTCTGCTGATGGCTGTGGTCGGCTACACCGTTGGTGGAGGGATGTGCGGGTTGAGCATGAGGCCACTCACCCTTCTGGCAGCATCTCGCTCCCCCAAGGGGACTGGCTTCTGCCCTTCATCCATGCCCCAGAAGAGGCCCGTTCCTTGTCTTCCAAGAGCAGATGTGACATCTCATGTAGGTAGGTGGGGTTTCCTCTCCCAGCCCTGGCTTCCTGCACTCTGCCGAACAGAGACAGTCTCCTAGCCCCTTCCCCTCCCCCGCCCCCATGCTCCTCAGCCCACATCCTGGAATGAGGGGCCCCTGGACATAAATGGACTCCTACCACTGCAGCTGACGGTGACTATCAGCCCTCAGGATGGCATTACCACCTTTCTCTCCTCCTCCTCCTCTCTTTCTCCTCTTCCCACTGTTTCAAGGACAGGAGTCTTCCTGATTATTCTTTTCTTTTCTTGGCTATGCACAAGGTCCTGGCCTCCCGCGGCAGTTCCACTGTTTAGAGTCAATTGTGTGGGGGAGACAGGAGCTCGGTGAGGCCGGGGTCTCCTCACCCTGGAACTGGATTCTCCAAAGGGCATCAGAACACAGTGACCAGCACAACACAGTGGCGGGCTCTCACAGCTGGGTGCTGGCAGGGTCACTTCAGGTCACCCAGCAAGCCTCATCCAGAAGGATCTGCCAGGGACCCGTGATGTCCTAACAATAGCAAGTGATAGATTCACCCAGAGGATCACTGTAGACCTGGAGGGGGGCGGGCGGTAAATGAGGAAAATGGAATTGACACTAATAAAAAGGTGTCAGAAAAAAACCAGTGACCTTTGGTCCATTTCTGACCCTTCGTGTCCCCATTTGCAGGACTCCACATCCCCTCTTCTCACCTGTCCTAAGGACTACAAAGTTCTGGATCTTTCCATTCTCCTACCCTCAAACTTACCTGTTCAAAATAGAGATCTCTCCAATACATGAAAAGATGCTCAGCCTCATTGAGAATAAAAGAAACACAAATGAAAACTAAGATTCCATTTGTTACCATCAAGGTGGCAGAAGGCCAAGGCTCAATGACACACTTGGGGAAACACTGTGGGGACACCGGCATACTCATTCACTAATGGTAGGCGTGAGCGTGAAAACTGATGTATTAGGATATTTTGACTGTCTTCCTGTAATATAATAAATAATATAATAATATAATATAATATATTTGGTCTTGTCCCTGGTTCCTGGCACAGGACTCCAAAATCCCTTGGAATTTTCTAAGTGACAGAAGTGTCTTTCATTGTTCATAAGGGGACCCTGTCAACCACCCCTTAGTTTAAGCTAATGAGGTGACTCAGGTGGGGAACTAGATAGCTTCGGGCTGGTGCTTGGTCTTTGGATGTGGGCCGTAGTGGCGACGTGATGGACTGTCTCATGCATACCCTCCTTCTAGGTCAAACTTATGCATGAAATCCCAAGTACTGTTGCAAGGTGGATGGAAGATGTGTGCCTCTTTTCAGAACCTGTGACCTGAGACTTTTTAGCATCACTCTCTAACTGATTACGGCCCTACCCAGACTGACACGCTGTCATGACAGCCAGGGACAAAAACTCAGAACCCTCCAGAACATAGTTGTTCATCATTCATAATCTGTGACAAATGCAAGTTGGGTCTCAACAGGCTTGGAAGGTTCAGAGAGAGATAAGCTAAGTAAGACGATAAACACTTTGGGAAAGCAGATTGAGTAAGTCCATCGATGATGGATGAATGTTTGGTAAATCAAAGAGATGTGGGGTTCACGAGGTGAACCCCATTAGAGAGTGTTGGGTCACAAATGAGAGGCACATTTGGCTCCTAACACACTGATAGACTTGCTGTCGCAAAGGGAACAAGGCCATCGAAGCTGCCAGAGGGAGAATGGGTAAGTGAGATGAATGGAGATCAAATCCCGTTATAACAATTCCATTACAAAGAAAATTTCACCTTAACAAAAATACATCGAAGCCCCAGGCATTGGCCCATAATAATCGTGTATTGTTCAAATAACCCACTGTGAGCATGCTTTTCTTCAGTCCTTCTAGTAGTCTCTAGTTATAACAACACCTTAGCACATCCCCACTTATCACACGATGCATGACGATACTCACATTCCTTTCCAACCCTCTGACTGTGGGAGGTGACTTCTAAGATGCTCTGTTGGGGAGTGATTGCTTGGGAAAATAGTAAGGAATTGGTCTTAATAAGAATCGTGACCTCATCTCATAGTTTCCCATAAAATCAGCCCCTAGGTCTAATATTATTAGGAAGAATATTTAAAATGTCAGGTGATCACCTCTAAATATGCAGAACAAAAATATTTAACAAAACTCAATATCCATCCATGGTTTAAAAAAAAATCATAGGAAAATAAGGCTAGAAACTTCCTTAATCTAATAAACAACATCTGTCATGAGAGTACAGTAAACATTCTACTTAAGATGGAAATGTTTAAAACATTCCCTTAAAAATCCAGATTAAATAGTCACTGTATCAAAAATTGCAAACCCTAAAAGGCCTGGAGTATACTGTGTGTAGACAAGAATCTGAAATAACAGGAACTCTTCTTACCGTATAAATTGATATGAGCCTTTTAAGATCGTTTTGGCGATAACAAGTAAGGGTAATGATATACACATACATTGATCCAGCAACCCATGTGCATAAGGAGATGTGCAGAAATATGTGTATTGCAGCTTGGCTTTTAATATAAAAAAAGAACTAGAAACAACACACCTGTCCATCAAAAAATAATAATAGTGACATAGTGATTTCTTTTCACAGTGGCAAAGTACATAGTAGTTAAGAGGAGTCAACTAGAATTACACGTGTCAACATGGATCTATGGCAAAAAAAATTCAGGAAGATACATACAGAATGATACCTTTATATAGTTTTAAAAGTATGCAGGAACTAGTGCTCAGCACCTTGTCATGCCACTGTATGCTCACATGGTGGAGAAAGCTCTCTTCTTCTTCGTAGGAACATCCATCCCATCATGGGAGCCCTACTGTCATGGCCTAATCACCTCCCAAAGACCCACCTCCAAATACTATCAAATTTAGACTTCAACATAAGAATGTGGGGAGAGGAATTCACTCCACAGCACTCAGCAAGACCCTTGACTCCTTGGGAGTGACCAGATACCTACAACTAGACCAGAAAATAATAGCAGTACGGAGAGAAACACAAGAACAACCTCTTTTCTACTTTTCTTTCCTCTCTTTTCACGATTCCACCTTCTGGTTCCTCATCCGCTTTCACTATCTGTACGTGTAGCTGTTAGACATCTAGAAAGCTATTCCAGAATAGTCCTCCTCTCCCCACCACATCTCCAGATCAGCAGAAACATCAGGAGACCAAGATTGCGAAGTCCTTGTTGACTGAGTCACATTATCTCCCAGCACTCAGTAGAAACTGGGAACTTTAAGGACATTGAGCTGATCCAATGCAGCCTGCTTCCTCTCTGAGGTCCAGCAAGGTGACAAGACTTGCCCAAGACCCCAATTCAGGTCTCGTCTCATAAGAATGGTGTTGGTTCTATTGGACCACCTACATTTACAGTGTATGTTCATTATGTAAAAAACCACGAAGCATCAGCTTGCATCCTCTCATCCCTGTGAGGGTTCCAAAAATATCAGGTCATGGTTCATGTCACTTTCAACTCATAGAGGATCATTTTCAGAATGCAGGCCCCCAAGAGGTCAGAGTCACGCTTACCATCATGGACTGGGATGGCTCCCAAGCACACACAGTGTGTAGTTATGCATGCAGAGTGACAGTCTCCACATTCAGACAATGACTCATCATTTCAAATGTCACTGGGCTTGGAACAACTTGAAGAGAAGGAAGGAGAGGTGGTGAGTTCTCGGTGGGAGCACGCTGGTGAAGACATACTTCTGCTAATGAAAGGCCAAAATGGATGTTTCCATTTCTTCCATCACTGGCTGATACCCAATAAAACTGGTAGCCAAGAACTGTTTTCACAATGGAAGGACTGAGCGATAAATGCAGGAAAAATGTCTACAAACATTGCAAATTTGATTGCTCCCTAGTGATGTTGATTTGTGAAGAGCAGTGAGAAATGCAAATCAGATGTAAAAAGAAGTTAGCAGTCTGCACAAATGTGTAGAACTTCCCTGCTGATCAGTGCTGCAAAGCTGGGAGAAACTTCCGGTTCCTATTTGCACCCCTCAAGACTTACCATCTAATGCAGATCCAGAATGAACACTTGGAACAAATGATACGACAATGATCCGAGTAAACAGCACTTAATTTAAAGAGAACACCGTATTCTTCTGGTATTGGAGAAAGACAGGATGATCCAAGTGAGATGGCGTCAATCAAGGACCTCCCGAAGAAACGTGAGGTTTGTGCCATGGCATTTGGAAGGAAGAAATGGCCATATGGTGGTGACAAAACAAGGAAGCAGATGTCCAAGGCAGATGGATGACTTCTGCATTTGCCCGAAGGAGGGCATATGGTGATGGTGGCACGTCTTTCCATCAGCAAGATAAGGCTGTTTACATCCACTCATTTCTCTGGAGGCAGTAACCTCAGAAAAAAGTCAGGTGGTGATCCTTTCCATTGAACGGAGGTTCTAAAAACAAGTCATAAAGCAAAATCTTGAACTGAGGACTTTGGACTCTCATCTGTAGAGCATTTGGGGGTTCCTTTGATACCCTAACAGTAAGAAACAAACATGGACAAAGTGATACAGCTTTTCAAAGGAGCTGGTGTGGTGCAAGCCTAGGGTGAAATAATATACTCTGTACTTCCAAAGGACTCAATAGTTACAAATTTGACCATCTGATTGGTTGGTTAAGAGTCATGAGAGCTTTTTAGTTTGATATAGTCCCATTCACTTATTTTTGCTTTTATTTCCCTTGCCGTCGAGATCAGGTTCATGAAGTCTTTCTTGAGTTCTAGGTCTGTAAGATCAGTATTGATGTTTTCTTCTATACATTTTATTGTTGTAGATTTTATACGAAGGTCTTTAATCCATTTTGAGTTAATTTTTGTATATGGAGAGAGTTCACAGCTCAGGTTCATTCTTTTGCATATGTTTTTCCAGTTTTCCCAGCACCACCCACTAAAGAGGCTGTTTTTTCCCCATTGTATGTTTTTCGGTCCTTTATCGAAAACTATTTGTCCTAAATTTGTGGATTTATTTCTGGGTTTTCAGTTCTGTTCCATTGGTCTATGTTTCTGTTTTTCTGCCAGTACCAAGCTGTTTTGATAACAAGTGCTGGAGAGGCTGTGGAGAAGAAGGGACTCTCACATACTGCTGGTGGGAGTGCAAACTGGTACAACCACTGTGGAAGGCAGTGTGGAGGTTCCTCAGAAAATTGGGAATGGAGCTACCATTTGACCCAGCAATCCCCCTTCTGGGGATCTACCCAAAAAACCTGAAAACCTTTGTCCGCAAAGACTTATGTACCCCAATGTTCATCGCAGCGCTGTTCACAGTGACCAAGACATGGAAACAACCAAAGTGCCCTGCGACAGATGACTGGATAAAGAAGCTGTGGTACATATACACAATGGAATATTACTCAGCTGTAAGAAAAGATGAAATATTGCCATTTGCAACAAAATGGATGGACCTGGAGATCATCATGCTTAGTGAAAGAAGCCAGACAGAAAAAAACAAAGAACTGTATGACTTCACTCATATGCGGAATATAAAACTGAAAGCAACGAAGAAAAAAGAAATGATCAAACAAATAACCCATGGACACAATCAATAGTTTAATGTTTATTTGGGGACGAGTGGGTTAGGGAGGGGAGAAAGGGGAGGGGGTGGGAGAGGAGGAGGGAAGCTAAATATAAGGTGATGGGAAGAGAAGTCACATTAGGGGGTGAACTTATACAACAAGGTGACAATGCACTGTAGAATTGTATGCCTGAAACCTATGTAATCCTTGCTAACAGATGTCACCCCAAAAAGTCTAACAATAAAAATAAATTTTAAAGAAAGTCATGGGAAACGAATTAATGAGATTAAGGTCACAGTTGCAATGTCTCAGGAAGCAGGGCTGAGAACATAGCTATAAGCCACTCTTCTCTTAGCTCACTCTGGTATACCAGTTTGCAAAAGTCTGCAAACAGAGGCCTCTGTATTGGAAATGGATCTCTCAATGCACAAATCCCCCTAGATGGAAAAATGCCTCCAAAACCTACTTAAAATAGATTGCCCCCAAGAGCTTTTTGCATACAAAGATCAAGATGTTATTATTGAAGTTCAACTGGGATGGACACGGACTCTTTCTCCTTGCAGACTGACCCAGAAGCTTCCAGCTGGAATCCAGCCACATCTCTACCCAGAATCATCTATCCTTTAAAGGGTGTTGGGTTTAAATTTGCTTAACTTTCATCCCTAATTAAAAAGGCCAGAGGAATACTTAGTAAATACTTTGGGTCTAATTAAGCCTGATTGCATTATGAAATGGAATTAGTGTATTCAACTTTTACATTTTGAAATACCAAAGTGATCCTATGCTCACCATGGGCCACAGATAAGTGGACAAACTGTTCTCATTAGCTGGCCAACAGCTTAGCCACCACATCAAACAATTCTCAGGCACTGCAAAAGAAGCTGTGCCTTATGCTGGAACTTTCTCTCTCTACCCTCACACACACGCAATGACCCTGGCTTCTCCATTGGCATTTTCTTCCCTGTCAGTGGTTCTCAACCTTGGCTGCATATTGAAATCACTGGAGAGCTTTAAAAATCCTGGTGGCTGGGTACCATCCCCTAAGATATTGATTCAACTGATTTAGAGAATGGCCTAGTGTCAATTCCTTTAAAGCTTCTGGACTGAGTCTAACGGGCAGCTAAAGTTGAGACTAACTGTAGCTACGTGACCTTATCCAGTGCCTAGGTTTTAAATCCCATCCATGGGCTATGAACTTGCAAATTTAATCTCCTGGCTTTTGCTGTCCCCTGAGCTCCAGAAGCATTCATTCAAACTGCTTACTGGCTTGTCCACTTGGATATCCAAAAGGTTTTGCAGACCTCAGACGTTTCAAGGAGAACTTTTGATTTCTTCCCACCTCTGCATGTTTCTGGTTCCAACAGTTCTCATTGAGGTAAGTAGCTCAACCCAAAAACCTAGACACTCTCCTTACTTTCTCCCTTTTCCTTATAGGTCACATTATATTCAACAGCAAAGTCTTGTTTGTTCTATAACTGAAGTAGATCTCATATTCATTAGGGTAGGCAGCTTCCTAGATGGCCCTCAGTCATTCCCACTTCCTGGTATTCACGCCCTGTGCAGGCCCCTCCCACACTGTACCGTGGTTGGTATGGACAACCAATAGCATGGCAGAACTGGTGGATGGAACGTTAGAGACTAGGTTATAAAAAGACTATGATTTCCATCTTGTTCTCCTCATCCCCAACTCACAACTTTGAGGACCCTACAAGCAGCCATGCTGTGACTCACCCTGGGAGAGGCCCGTGTGGTCGAAAACAGAAGCCTCTGGCTGACAGACAGTGAGGAAAGGAACCTTTCAACAATCCCATCTGTGAGCTTGAACGTGGATCTCCAGCCCAACAGAGCCTTGAAATGTCTGCAACCCAGTCAATAGCTTGAATACAACCTCATGAAAGACCCTGAGCCGGAAATGCCCACTCACGTTGCTCCTAGATTCCTACCCCTCGGAAACCGTGTAACGGTTATTAAGTGCTTATTAAGTTGCTAACTGTGGGGGTAACCAGTTACACAACAGCAGGGACTTGTTCTCATCCACGTTTTGATACCATGCTACCTCCATTTCTTACCATGTGAGGAAGTCCAATTTCATCTCCTTGAAGATGAAAGACCACATGATCTGGGGGACCCAGCAGGACCCAGAGCCTTATCAAGCCACCATCAGAGTGCAGACGTAACAGGCCAAACCAGCGGAAGAACCACTCAACCAACCGACATCACTGTGAAAAAGAAATGATCATATTGCACTACTACATTTTGGGGGGCGGTTTCTTACACAGACATACGTAACTGAAACACTTCCCTTTAAGCTTTCCCCTCAATCTATAAAAGCAAGAAGGATCCCTCTCCCAGAAGACAATCTTTCCAATGGCGAGAGACCCACCTTTAGCTTCTCAACAGGTTTCCATCACTATGAAAACTTCTCCAAAGGCCCTCTGCTCTGTCCTCTCGTTTACAAGTTGGGGGCTCAGTAAAGAAACGTGCTCACCCATGTCCTGGCAGTGGACCTCTCAGAGAGATGCAGTCCCACTAGCATAGAGCTCTGCTTCCATCCACGTGGCCCATCAGGGTTACTGTGGCTTTTTTGACAGGTCCATCACATATGGCTTCATCTCAGGGTCCTAAATCACGCACCCCTTCTCAGGAGGTGTTGTGATCCCACACCTTCTAAATCCTGTGCATGAAAACTTGACCCTGTGAACCCAGACGGAGGTTCCTGCTAAATCAATCACGATTCTATGCAGCTATGGACTTGCATATCATTACATTTCAACTATCTGTTTGCATCTTACTTGATCCATCAGCAACATCTGACCTACCTGAACACTGTCATTTCCTGGAGATGCTTTGTTTCCTCGGCCTCCTAGGACTCTCCCTCTCTGTTGTCATCCTGTCCCATTGGCCGCTCCTTCTCAGTCATCACTGGGTCCTTAGATTGTTTCCCTTGTCCCCTAGATCCATTTATGGGCTGAACAACTCCCGACACTATTTCTCCAGTCCCAATTTCTGTCCTGAACTGCAGGTGCCTATGTCCAGTTGCCTATTGAACATCTCTAACTACAGAATGGCTATCTTACATTGCATCTATCCGAAAGAGAAGCCTTAGCTTCCCACCTCTTCCCAGCCTTCTCCCCATCTCCATAAATGGTGACTCCACTCTCAGTGTCCCCGAGTGCTCCATCCACAGTGCTCAGAACCACTGACGCCCCTCTCATCATTCACACCTGATTTCCCAGCAGACCCTCACAACCCGACCTCGACAGGTGAAGAATCCTACCGCTTCACCGCTGCATCACTGACACCCTCATCTAAACCACACTGCCCTTAACCTTGGCTATTACACTTGATCTTAGCCAAAAGGCCGAGAAGCCGTCCTTGACTATTACAATAACCTGTTCTCCCAGCTGCCACCCTGGACTCCCCCAGTAGCCTGTTGTCCACATGGCAACCAGAGTAATCATATAAGACGCACGTCAGCCACTCCTCTCTTCTCTCAGAGCCTTCCAGTGGCTTCCTATGTCACCCAGAGTAAAATCCAAGGTCA
Source organism: Lyroderma lyra (assembly GCA_004026885.1). Lineage (NCBI taxonomy): Eukaryota > Metazoa > Chordata > Mammalia > Chiroptera > Megadermatidae > Lyroderma > Lyroderma lyra. The sequence continues at coordinate 10,239 of PVJL010005064.1, forward strand.
CTACCGGCCTTCTTGCTGTTGCACCAACACACCATGCACATTCCTGCCTCAGCCTCCCCATTTGCTCTTTCTGCTGTCTGAAAACTCCATTCTCGTTAATCCTAGTTGGTGATTTCCTTCATCGTCCTGGGTATCTGCTCAAAGATCCCCTATCAGAGAAGTCGCCTTTCTGAGGGCAGCAGTGACCCCACCCCCCGACAAGCGACTTGGTGTCTCCTCTCACCCCACCTGACATGCTGGTCACCTCTGCCACTGGAGTTCAAGCTCCACGAGAACAAAGACCTTCCTGCTCTGTCCCCAGGGCCAGAACTATGCCCAGGGGTTCAGTCTTAACTTGAATAAATGAATTCACGATCGCTTTCAGCTTTGAGCCATCTACAAATTGGATGCATGCATGTATGTGTGTGTGTGTCAATTATGTATTTGTCCAAGAAGTTGATTTTTTTACATGGTTAAAAGGACACGACCCAAAATAACCTCTGAGGTATGTGCAGTAGACGTCATAGTCTTCAAGATGAACAATACAAGGTCTGGACCGTGGAAGGCCTTCAATAATCAGCCAGAATCCAGACTGTTTACCACAGGTCATGGGATGCCATTAAAGGTTGTTGAGTGTAAAATAATAAAAAACAAAAACTAAAACAACAAAAAAAACCTTTCACTGTGGTACATTTTTTTAAATCCTACTTACATCAATTTGGAAGCAACTTCACATATTTTTTAAGCTGGGTTTTAGAACATGTTGACAAGTATAGCTGATTTTGAACAGACCTAAGTCATTTTCTGGTCTAGGGCAGGGGCCACTGGGTCATTTGCAAACAGATGCGCATGGTGGTGAACAAAGAGCTGTATGCCCCGGTGTCGTCTGAGCACCCCATACACGTGTGAGCGCGCACCCTGGTCCGAGGCCTGTGCATAACTAACTACGCACAGCACAGAGTCGTGTTTCCACGTCATACATGCAGCTTCCTGCCACAGCTTTCTTCCAAGCCGGGGAGTCTGGGGGAAAAGCTGGGGGCACGGAGTGGAAGCTCTGCCCCTCGCCCCAGACTCGTGTGAACTCACACGTGTAACCAACACACTGCTCTGACGCCCGGTGGCCGGGGACTGGCCGAGACGACAGGAGGCTTTCCGGCGTGGACAGGCTTGTGGGTGAGGAGTAGGGGAGCAGTTGAAGCCATTCCAAAGATTTGCTCATGAACTTCCTTGAAGTCACGAGGAAAACAGCGGTGGCCGGGGCAGAGGCCCCTAAACGCCATCGCCAAGGCCCACAGCCATCGGCAAGGGCCCGGACAGCGGCTGGGGGCAGCAGCTCCACGCCTGGGAGGGGCCTCTGGAGGGCAAAGTGGATCCGGGGTCCCCCTTGGCAGCCCCGGGGTCCCCCTTGGCAGCCCCGCATCCGGGAGGCCCTGGTCGGGGCCTGGGGTCCTGACCGTGAGTAGGAATGTTACTGACACTTCATTCCCTAATGAAGTTGTACCTCGTCTTGCCTCTACTTTTCTTCCTCCCTTCCGGAACAGCAGTGAACCCCCCCGACACTCTTTCTTTCCCGCCCTCTCTCCTTGTTCTCTCCTTCCTCCTTCCCTCCAGCCACCTGGCTCTTCTGGGAAACTCCCTCCCCGACCTCCCCTTCGCTTGCTTATCCGTTCCTTAGACCTGCACACAGCTCTCGGCCCACTCCAGCGATTTCTTCCCGCGCTACGGGTGTGTGGCTGCATCACTGAGCACAGAAACAGTTTACACCACTTGAGGGCTGATGAGACGTCGTTTTAATCAGGACAGAAAACAACGGGACTGTCCCGTTTCGTCTGGGCAGCCCGCTGATGCCCTGAATGCAGCCCAGTGAGACGGGGCTGAGCGGACGTCCTCTTGTTTTCTGTCCCGTTTACAATGACACATCGGTCAGCCTAACCTGTTGTGACTGTCAGGCTAACTGTTCTGCTGAGCTGTGGTCTGTGACAGCTGGGGAGCCTTAGGAGGGCTTACTCTGTCCCAACACGCCTGTGAGGGAATTCGGAGAAAGGACAGGGCCACAAGGGATTAAGTGCCGAGGGCCCCTCAGAGCAGGAGGGGTGGAAGGCAGACGAGGGGCCCGAGGAAGCGGGTTCTTGGATGCAGCGTGTTAGCTGGCCCCTCCTCTGCCCATGCTCAGGCTACAGGCTGCGGGACGATTTGTGGGATCTTCCTCATGCACCCATGTCACTCCCAATATTTGTCCCCTCTGGTTGGGAAAAGACAAAAGGCCAGAAAGGGGACATCACCAGGTTTAAGTGTGCACATTTTGTGGCTGCCGTGGCAACCGCTATCCCGCACCCCCACCACCCCACTAACCACCCCCACCCCCACCCCCACCTCCTCTCCTAGCGCTTGTCCCAGAGACACTTCCGAGAATGAGCCCTGAGACCTCAGCGGGCCTCAGGAGCACCGCCTCCCTCCCTGTCCCCAGTGTCCGGGCACAGCTGGGGCCACTGACGTGAGGCGGGCACAGAGCTTCGTTGCAGACGAAGCTTAAGATTTTCCGAACAACTGAGCCACACTGGAAGTTGTCTGAGGCCGGAGGTACAGGAAGGAACAGGAAACCACGGTACCCCCAGCTCCTAAAACCCACACGCTCCACAGATTAAAGCGAGGAGGCCCAGAGAAAAGTAGGGGCAGAATATGAACTACAACCAGATCGATCCATAGCTTATGTTTCAGGCTGCCAAGCAATGTTTTTAAGAAGCTTACACAGAGTCTTTAACTAGAGGGAACGAGATTTAACTAGCTTTTTGGGTAGTACCAGGAATGCAAGCTCTAAAATAGTTACTAAAAAGACACCCAAACAGAGACTGTCACTGATTGTCATATGCCAAAAGTTGGGCTTCTGGGGGCCCCTTCGGGATCTTCTTTTATTCCAGGTCACTTTTATTTTGGAGCCTCCATGGATTGATAGAACTGATTTTTCTCTCCATCAGGATAGCTTTAAAAATCAGTGGTTCAAGGCACAGCACTGCTTTGCATCGGTAAAATGCATGTTCTATTTATTCATACATTTCAGGGTGAAAACACTGTTCTAGTTACAACCCTTGTGCCCACAGGAAGTACTCAGAACAATGACTCACCCATGACATCACAGATGGATGAGCGAAGTTTGCTCCCGTGCCTCCCCAGTCATGGGACTATGAACGTACTCAATGTATCTGCCTTAGAATAAGGCCTTTTCCCAAATAAAAAGCGAGTCATTTAGGCATGAAAAGTGCACTGATGTATCATTTCCTCTGCTGTGTTCTTCTCCATTAATAAAAGTCTGATTACAAGCATCAGCATTAAAAAATAAAAATCAGTTCTATAGGATAACACTCCCATTTATAATTATTCCTTCCTGTCTTTGGTGAACTCGCTGTTGAGTTTCAGCTCAGATCTTTCATTAGCATTTCTTTTTTGGTACTGGAAATTTTACAGGTGGTTAAGCAATTGATACACTTCTTAAACTTCTCAACAAATAAATGCTCAGCATTCATGCCATGGTGATTCCCTACCACACTGACAATTAAGTCACCTATGTCATTCTCACAGATCACAGGAAGCTTGTACACTCAGTAGTTACAAAGAGCATGCACATGCTTAGACCTGGGATTGCAGAATATCAAAGCACTTTCTAAACGTTCGCTCACCTTATAATCTTCTCCAGATTGGCTAGATTGGGCAGCTCTAACAGGCCTGTGTCTGAACCACATTCCTCCCCCAAGTCCTCATCCTAATGCCTGGACCATCGTAAATATTTAATAGACTTGGTTGAATGAATAGATGCACTCCCTGTGCCATTCATTCAACCTTAGAGCTGAAGAGGTAGCTAGTAAGTATCAAAGTCGGGACACAAGGCTGAGTCCTTGCCTATTAAGAAGCTTTCCGGGCTCCTAGTACGTCATTAGCTTGTTAGAAAAAAAAGCAGGAGGGGCCGACAGCAGCTCTTCTGGGGATGGGGACAGTAGGGAAAGTGGAGTCCGCTATTCGGTTTACAAAGAGTTTAAAATGTCCCAGTTGGAAGATCTTGGGGACCATTGACAGGATACAGCGTGGTGTCAGGTGAAGACGTAGCCAGAACCGCCTCTGACCCAGCCCCGGTGCTGCTCTTTGCTCGGCCTACTTGGTGGTGTTGCTTACGCATTAAATAAAAAGCTGCGGTGGCTCATTTCACGTGCCAGTTGGCTAGGCTATGGTGGCCAGTCGTTTGGCCGAACCCCAGCCCAGAGGCTGCCGAGCGGTTATTTCAAAGCTGTTGTGAGCACGTAGGCCGGCAGGGATCCGGAAAGCCCGGAGATGACCCTCCTCGTGCGGGCGGGCCCCGTCTGCTCGTCCGCAGCCTGAAGAGCAGGCCGGGGGTTCCTGAAGGATCTGCTCGAGCCGGCCACGTGGAAAACTTGCCCGACTCTCTGTCTCTGTCTCTGTCTCTGTCTCGCTCTGCCCTCCCCCCTTTTCCTGTTGGTTCCATTTCTCTGGAGAGCTCTGGCCAATACAGTACATCACGCCCCCCGCCATGGCCCCTGACGAAGCACTCAGACGTTCTCTCTCCTCCAGGATCCTCCCTGAGTCCTGCTCCATCCTCCCATCAAACCCACGGACGCCTGCTGGGAGACACCGAACGGGGCGAGGACCCAACGTCAATGACCTCCCCAAGATCATGGCCAGGCTACAACGTCCTGGGCCCCAAAGCCCACCTTCTGACTCACCCCCGATGTCGCCTCTCCCGCCTTTTCGGTCCCAATCTGCCCAGCTGCTCTGACCCTGCACGGAAGAAATCCGCTTCCCCGGGCAAGGAAGTCGGTGTTTTAACGAGTCTGTGTGAGCCGACGTCAGAAAGACCTGCAGATGGGGGAGGGCTCGTTCTGTGTGATCACCCACGGCGAGGTTAGGGCGCGGGTGCCCCCAAGGCCGCCTGAGCTTCGGTCAGCCACTAGAAGGACCCACACAACACCCCGAAAGCTGCTACACTCACAGTTGTGGTTTGTGACGGCTCGAGGATGCAGGGGAAAGTCAGCCGAGGGAAAGGCACGGGGGGCGAGGGCAGGCAGGTGCCAGAGTCGTGGGCAGGGTGGACCCTCCCAGCGACCGTGTGTGACACACGCTGGGAGCACTGCCACCAGGGACGCTCCCCTGAGCCTCGTGTGTGGCCTTTTCCCTGGGGCTCCGTGGCTGACCCCGACGTGGCTGACCCCGTGGAGGCAGAGTGCACACTGCATGGCCCCAAGTCCCATCACATGAACATTTCAAGGGTCTAGCAATCCCCTCCCAGTGGCTGAGGGCAAGGTGAGACCTTCCTCGGGGGAAGCCTCATTGGTTCACCCCATTAAGTATCTTGAGAAACAAAACTCAACTCTGCAGCAGTCTAAAGCCTCCTACCCCACTCCTAACTCTGACCAGACCTTTGGAAATGAGGTCCCTGTCTCAGAGGGGACCAGGAGAGGGGCTGGGAGGACCTCATGCTCACCATCACCACTGCCTACGTTTAATGAGATGGAGGTCAAGGTTAGGGACACCGGCAGGTGCTGTGGTTTGTCCCTTGGCCTTGTTCACTGGTGCACTCAAGCCGGGACTAGCCCAGAACCTTCCTGCCCCATGAACGGGCCAAGGCCTGCCTTTCTGCTTATTGTAATCCCAGCTCAACAGACGGCATCGCCACCTACTTCCAAAGGCCTCTTCTTTCAACTGCCTAGATCGCCACCTCTGTCATGTCAGAAGCTATTCATCAAATTTGCAAAACCTACAGATGACTGACATTAAGTGGTAGAACCACTTAAGTTTTACAGAGGGAGACCCCAGGACTCCTTGGGGACTCGGGCCACGTACCCCTTGTCCCACATTGCAGGGCAGAGAATCCAGATTAAGGTGACACATCTGCAAAGAGGCAGACTACAGTCACATGACAGAAGCTGGAACTGATGAGGGAGTGAGGCAGGTGTGACGAGGGAGGGCCTGAGGGAGGCAGGTGGGTGGCGAGTGCGTGCGGGCTCAGCCCGACAGGCCACAGGTGTGGGGTAGTAAGCAGGCACCACAGCACGCGTCCTGGTCCGCTGTGAGGTTGGCCGCTGGGCAGTACTGACAAGGTGCGTGGGCTCCGCCAGCCCTAGCCCAGCATCGGCCCAGCCTCCCCAAGCAGCTGGCCACCTCAGGGAGAGGCCATTTGGGTCAGGTCACCTCCTAATTTGTGTTGGGGAAGCATTCAATCCGACCTGGGCCGCAGGCAGCCTGCGGATTGGACACGCTTGACGTGGACACAAAGTACAGGGTCTGGCACAAGTAACGCCCCTCTCCTATGAGCTGGTGATCGACACCAAACCTTTCACTACAAGGTCATATGCATGTAGTTCTGTCACATAACAATATCCCACTCAGGCACACGTTAGGCGACATTTTAGGCAAAATGTTCAAATTGCTGTTCCTCTCACGTGAGACATTCTGCCGGACCCTGTGGGGATTTGGTTAGTAACCTCGGTTCGCCGTGTTTCAGACGCAGCAGAACCTGATTCCAGAAGCCTGGGGAGGCCTGCTCGCCCCTGCCTCAGCCCGGCTGTGTGCCCTTCCCCCACCCTGCGTTCCCACAGAGCCCGGCTTGAGCAGGCCCAGCCCTTGTGTCCCTCCACCAGGCATGAGGTGTCTTCACCTGACACCACGCTGTATCTTGTCAATGGTCCCCAAGATCTTCCAACTGGGACATTTTAAACTCTTTGTAAACCCAATAGCGGACTCCGTTTTTCCTACTGTCCCATCCCCAGAAGAGCTGCTGGTGTCGGCCCCTCCCATTTTTTTCTAACCATGGGGTGGGGAGTGGGAACATGGGACCCTGTCTTTTTCACAGGACTTAGCAGGTCAAAACAGACTGGCCAGCACCCCCTGGTTCTGATTCTGGAGCTGCAGGATGGCAGGAAAGCCTCGCACTCATGTCCTGACTAGGTCAGGCCCTCTCCCGCCCCTTCCAGACCAGGAAGGCACGTGGGTGACCTAAGAAAGGCCAGCAGCAGAGCCCTGGGGAATACAATGTCAGCCATGACAGCCTGCAAAGACCAGGTCTTCAGGACTAAAATCTCGTGTTCCTGAATATCGCAGGGGCCAGCCAGCTAACCAGGAACCCCTGCACCCAGGGGTGCCCGGGCAGCTGAGCCCAGCCCTGTCGCTCACCGGTTATCATGAAGGCTGCAGGATCCCATATGCGGGGGCCGAGAGGCCATGGCGCAGGGCTGGAACACACTTCACACAGATGATCACCTTTCAAATTCTCCTTATTAATCATCACGACAAAGACAAGCCCAGCCAGCTGGAGCTCTCCTCATTCCTCAACTCCAGGGGCCATGAGCTCAGTCCTCCCTCTTAGCCCCACCTCCAGGGTCAGGGGCCAAGGCTAGACCTGTGGTAGCTCAGATGTTCCCCCCACATTGTCATCTGAACTCCATCAGCGATGCTTCGTCACCTTGAGCCACCGAAAGTCTTCCCCTCTGATGACTTCCCTCTAGCATGGGAGTAAAGGAACTTCATGGGGATGTCCCGTGGCAGAGCGAGGGGACTCGGGCCAGCAGGAGCCAAGAACACCTGTGGATGCAGCGCGCCCTCTGTTCACGTCCTACCTGAGAGCACCAGTCTCGGCACCGAGTCTGCTGTGTTGGGTTTTCTGCCCATAATATTTGTGGTCGGATCATGCCTATATTTAAACCAAACACGGTATTAAAGCCTCCAAAAATAAGGAAACAAGTAGGGGAAAATTCCATCACGAGGTTTACAGGGGTTTTATTTTAGTTTTTCAGTCGCTTCATCCAGATGGTGATCATTAGTGGGACGGCCTGTCTGCACCTGTTACTGTTTATGTACACACTCCACCTGTAAGAACCTTCTGGAGGAGTCTAACAAGTGACGCTGTGAGATCAGACACAACTTACACCTCTAGGAATCACCCTTTAGTTCTTTGGTGGTGTCGAGAACAGAGCTTTTGGTGCTAGACGACAAGGCAACGCCAGTGACAACTGGCCTGAAAGTCCTGGGACTCATCCTGCCTGCAAGAAAGCAGCTACACACATGCCCTGAATGTAAATGCCTGGTTATCAGGAAAGCAACCCCATAACCAGTGTTCTTCAAAGTCCCCCCAGAGCGGGGTCCTACCCTGGGCCTACTGAATTGTTTGGAATTGTGCTGGGGAAAAAGTATCAATGTTAAATATCCAGGTGATTCTCACACAGAGGTGCAGTTGGGGTCTGGACTGGAAGAAACTCAATCAGGGCTTTGACTGGAGACCTTGGCCTGTCCTTCCCATGTAACTTTGGGCAAGTCACTTTCTTCTGGGCTTATCTGTCTCGAAAATAAGAATGTTGGGCTGGAAGAAGTCCTGCTTGTGTCCCAGGAGCCCTGGAGGCTCCAGAAGTTTCTGAGGGGAAGCGGTAGGGAGTAGTTTGGGCTCTGGCTTCCTTGACTTGAGAACTAGTCATGGAGCTGCTCAAATTCTACTGGCCTGACATGATGCAAGGTGAATTGGGAACATCTGCCCGGCACGTGGGACAAATGCAGCCCCAGACGTAGTTTAAGGTGGCATAAATGGGCAGGGTTATTCCAGAAATTGTATTTTTAAATGTTAATCCTTGAGAGAGCCAAAGATTTGGACTGCATGACTCCATTCCTGGGAGTCGTCATCTCCTCGGGCTTCAAAGACAGACGTAAACGAGGCTCCACTTAGGAGTCTGACATTTGGTCATTCTAGGAGCCAGGCTGGTCTGCATCGAATCCATACCCGCTACACCATGAGGAGCCGTCGGTAGGATGTTATCTGTGCCCAGAGCAGGTGGAGGAGCCGACTCCCCGGGAAAACAACGCACAGTCTTGAGCTCATTACCATCTGCCGTGGACTGAGCTGTGTCCCTGCAAATTCCTGTGTTGAAGCCTAATCCCATTGTAGTTGTATATGGAGAGAGGCTTTTAGTAAGTAATAAGGTTAAATGAGGTCATAAGGGTGGGGTTCTAATCTGATAGGATCGTTGGCCTTTTAAGAAGAGACACCAGACAGTGTGCTCTCTCTAGTTCTTTTCCCTGCCTTCGCTCACTCCCTCTCTCTGCCTCCCTCCTTCTCTCCCTGCTTGCACTGAGGAAAGGTCATGTGACAACAGAGAGAAGGTGGTTGTGCGCAAGCCAGGGAAAGAGCCCTCACCAGAACCTAACTATGCTGGCACCCTGACCTCAGACCTCCAGCCACCCAGAAAACAAACAGCTGCTGTTTAAGCCCCCCAGTCTGTGGATTTTGTTATGGCGGCCTGAGCTAAGACCCCCTAACACCATGACCAGTTGGGGTCCTCGGCCACGGTCAGCTGAGGCACCACGCAGTTGCGTGTGGATGTCACATTCTGCCTCACAGTAGCTACTTCATTGTTAAGAAAGTCACTTGCTCTTACTCAGAGCATGTGTCTTGTCTCCCACACTAAAACAGCCCCTGGACGGCTGGGAGTTTGACATCATTTTTCTCACTTGCCTGCAAAGCTCTCGTGAGGACAGCGTTGTCAGGCATTTCACTAGATGAAGAAATGGACACTCTCCTGGTGGCAGCTCATGCCCAGCCCCACCACACACAGTGAGGACCCCTGGCAGGAGGCAGCACCTCTGATTTCTAGCCCTGGATATTCGCTATTGTGTTATCTTCCTTTGAGCCCTTGGCTAGTGAAGGTCTATTGATGGGGAGGGGAGGGGAAGGGAAGTGAGGGGAAAAAAGGAGAGGGGAGGGGAGGGGATGGAAGCCATGGCTTCCTGGCTGCCCGTTACCCCCCAGGACCAATGCAGCCCTGCAGCTGGGCGTCCTTATGCAACGGGACTCCTAACATGAAAGGAGCAGGCCAGGGAGGGGGTGGGCACAGCACAGCAGGTGCTTCTGTGCTTCTCTCCAGGAAGGGCCGATCAAGCGAGGGTGCAGTTCGTCAGGCTAGAGAGGCCTGTACATTCTGGATTGCCCAGCGTGAGCCAAGCTGATAACACAGTGTTAACAAGGTTACAATTTGGAGGTTTGTTCCTGTCCTAATAAACGCCTTCCACTACGTGTCTAGAGCATTTACATTCAAGCACTTTCATGAACATTGTCATTATTCTTTACAACAACCCTGGGAAGCAGAGGTTGCCCTGGGTTTGTAGGCAAGGAAACAGCCTCCGCTGTGGTTAACCAAATTCACGTGGTTTTTGAGCAGCAACTCCAAGACACGAGCCCCCGTGTTCTACTCCGCGCCCGCGGTCCTAGTTCGTCCTCGGGGTTTCGGGGTTCGCACAGAAGTCAGTCAGAGCTGCGGGCTGCTCATCCCAGCCCCCGCCTGGCAGCCCCGGGCTATTGGCTTTGGGGTGTAAAGTGAACCAGGTGAAAACTTGGAGGGCGCCACGTAAAGTGGTGTTTCCCAAATGGGGTTCCGGGGAACCCGACCTCCTAGCAAGATGTTAAAACATACTTTTTTTTTTTCCTTTTTTAAAGTGAGGGCTTGTTCTGTAGTCAAGTTTTGGCGATGGGACGTGTAGTCCTTCTCGCCTAGGAAATTATGTTGGCAATTAACGGCTCCGAAAAGTCTTGCAATAAAGAGGTTGGTATAAACGTGCTCAATTCAGCATTTGACACAACTGATTTTAAATCCGTGGTCTGTGTTGTACAACCTGGCACAAGGTTTTTATCACCGTGGGCTAAAGGGTGATTTTGAAGGTAGGGAGATCATTGATTTTAGAGATGCAGATTTATGGACCACAGAAGCACCTAGAACCCAGGTTGGACCTCCATGTGCCCAGGTGTGGAGGCACACGGAAGAGCAGCACTGGACCCACAACGTGGGAAATGGGGAGCAGGACAGCAGCACGATTTGACACTCTCTGCAACACCCCCCAAAGAGATGGGGCGAGCATGCGTGCAGGACCAGCTAGTAACACAGAGGGAGGGGGAGGTTGTAGGCGCCCGAGCTCACCCCGCGCCCTGTGCCAGGCACGATTCAAAGAGCTTTACCATCGACTCCCATAATGCACTGGACTCTCAGCTAACCGGCACCCATGGGGATGGGTAGGTGCCGAATAAATGTAAGTAGACTCTCAGTTAACCAGAACTCAAGCAGCCGGCAGAGTTCGGTTAACGCTGAGTCTACTGTATTCACAACAACCCTAGGAGGGAAGCTATATAGTTGGGGACACTGAGGCAAAAGGGGCTGAGTAGCTTTCCCAGAGTCACAGAGCTAGTAAGTGGCCGGAGGCAGCCGTGAGCCAGCATCTGCTGCCACTGAGACTACAGGGGGGCACAGGTGCCTGGGCCAGCAGCCCCACGTCCCCTGCAAGCGGAAGGGACAGCGCAGACATCCCTGGAGGGACAAGGAGGGACATCCCTGGAGGGACAGGGCACTCAGCTCTGTCGTGGAGGATGATGGGGGCGGGGCTGGGGAGTGTCCTGTCCCATCCCGCAAGCTGCCCTGGTCGGGGGGCCGATCCCCAGGGGCACACAGGTAGTTTGTGACTCCGCAGAGCTGCAGCCCCTGGCAATGCTTCTTCCATTTGTCGCATTCCCTGTCAACTTTGGGTGGGGGCAGATGGGTGACAGAGGTGGAGACTGGAGTCTGGGGGCACATCAGAGAGACTGGCTGCTGTTGGGTGGGCAGCCGGCTTAGCCCATCTGGGGGCAAGCGATGTGCCGAGACACAGAGGCCACTGCGAGTCTGAGCAACAAGGCAGAATCGGTCCTCTCCTCTGCCCCGCACCCCCAACCCGGGGCGGTACTAGACCCTCACCGTGGTCCCTCAAAGTTAAAGCATTTTGACCCTGAAAACTCAAAATGCAAATCAATGATCTGGTTTGGGGAACCCAGAGCTGAGGTTCAGATAGTCTGATTCCATCATCAGTGACCCTGGGGGCCCCCCAGAGCAGGGTGGGTGCCCCCAGCACAAGCCCCACCCTGGGCGGGAGCAGCCCAGAGCAGCAGGGACACCAGGGGGACCAGGGGGACCAGGGGAACGGGACGGCCCAGAGACGACAGCCGCTGAGGTGCCCCCACCTGTGTGTGCACCTGCCCACCCGCACGCAAGCCAGCTGGAGAGGCCCGCCCCGCGCTCAGGTGTGCGTGGTTGTCCTGCTGAGGCCAAGAGCAGGACGAGCAGGACAGGGATGGAGTTCACCTGCGACGATTTTTCTTCCGCCTCCACCTTGCTCAAAATTCTCCTTTACCCCAACCCTCCCCTCCCCACCTGCTCCTTCTCCCTCTAGAGCAGCGGTTCTCAGCCCTCCTACCGCCGCACCCCTGTAATACAGCTCCTCGTGGTGTGGTGACCCCCATAACATTATTGTCATTGCTCCTTCATAGCTGTCATGTTGCTCCTGTTATGAATCGTCATGTAAGTATCTGATATGTGTTTTCCGTGGTCTTAGGTGACCCCTGTGAAAGGGTCGTCCGACCCCCAAAGGGGTCACGGTCCACAGGTTGAGAGCCGCTGCTCTAGGGGCTTCCCATCCTAAACAAGCTCCCTGTCACGCTCCAGGCCCGTCCTGCTGCCCCCCTCCTCCCTGAAGGGGTGATGCCAGCAGAGCTGGGCTGCTGCGAACACCCACAGCCAGGGGACCGTAACGCAGCGTTTGTGGGTCCCCTGACCCGCGAGGGGCTGCAGGTAGAAGACCCAGATGGCGTCTGGGGCTCAGCCAGCGCCGCGCTCTAGCTCTTTCGCTGGGCAGGGCAGTGCGCTGCCAAGACACAAACGATGGCGGGGACTTCTCATTCAGTGTTTTCTAAAAGGCCAGGTGTCCCCCCCCCCCGTGTCACGTGGCTCCCGATTTGGCTACCAGGAGGGGAGGGGGCAGCTGCAGAACAGATGCAGCCAGTTCACATCCGGAGCTGGCGCCTCAGGCTGTTGGGTCTTCGGTTTCAGACTTCTCCTGCTGGTCTCTCCCCAGGGCATCTCAGGCACCAGCTCATGACCCGGTAGGTGCCCTGGGGGGGTGGGGATACCCCGACAGCACGAGGCTAGAAAGGGGGTCTGAGTTCTTTTCACTCCTCCAAAGAGCCCACACATGTTAAAGAATGAAACTAAACCCCTTCGTCACCTCATATACGAAAATCAACTTCAAATGCAACACAGACCTAAATTTAGAAGCTACGACTATAAAACTCTCTGAAGAAAACACAGGAGCAAACTCGCACGATCCTGATCCAGGCAACGGTTTCTCAAATACGACACCAGAACCACGAGCAGCCGAAGGAGCAAACAGACGTTGGACTTCATAAAAATTCAAACCTTTTGTGCTGCAAATGATACCATCAAGGAAGAGCAGAGACGAGCCACAGAACGCAAGATGGTATTTGCACATCGAAGCGGTGTGTTCTCAGGATATGCAAAGAGCTCTTATAACAACAATGAGAAGATAAATAACCCAATTTTTAAAAATGGGCAAAGGATCTGAACAGACATTTCTCCAAAGGAGATACACAGATGGTTAATCAGCACAGAAAAGGATCCTCAACATCATTAGTCACCAGGGAGATGTCAATCAAAAATCACCATGCGATAATACCACTTTACACCTACGAAGATGCCTGTGATCAAAAGACAGTCAGTATTGGTGAGGACACGGAGAAATGAGAACCCTCGTACACTGCTGGGGGGAAGTAAAAGGAGGCAGGCCCTCGGGGGAAGCCCAGGTGACATGGCCCAGCAGTTCCACTCCTAAGGGGACACCCGAGAGAAATAAAGACGAAAGTCCCCACCAAAACTTGTACACCGAGGTTCACAGCAATATATTCATAACAGCCCCAAGTGGAAACCACCCAAATCTCCATCCACGAAGTATTTACACGTGGAATTGTGTAAATTGATCGTAGACAAACAGAGTTGTGACACAGCCGGCACCATGGGGGCGCCTTGAGAGCAAGGTGCTAAGCGGAAGAAGTCAGATACAGAAGATCCCACGTGGCGTGACTCCGTTTTCATGAACTATTCTGATGGTTTTCACTCAAATATTTGAGTGTTTGCCTTCTGCCAGGCCTGGTGCTCACCAACATCGGGGAAACCGAGTAATGAGGAAATGCCATCAGCTGCCAGAGGTCAGAGACGACCCCGGCGCCACGACGGGGCTGCGGCGCCAGGGGCCTCCGGGCCGAGGAGCCGGTCAGCACGCACGGCCTCTCACCTGGCCCGCGGGCAGGGGAGGCGCGGACGCCTCGGAGCGCCCAGCGGAGGCCCGGGGACAGCTCAGCCCAAGAGGACGGGCCATTTTCTTTTTCCGGACAGACGCCCTCTCCACCTCAGCAGAGGCCACCGCTGCTTCGGCACGGGGGGCAGCTCCCCTCGGAGCTCGGGGCAGCATGACAGAGGGGTCTTACATGTCCACGCCTGTCAACGAGCCGGGAGAAGCGGTGAGCGTGACAGATGATGCGCATTTGGGAGATGCAGGAAACACCGGCTCCAAGCGAGAAAGCCCACGACAGTCCCTAGAGGGGGAGGCAGGAACCCGGGCGGGTGACACCGAGCGAGGCGTGCTGCGAAACAGCACCTGTCCGCACACAGCGCTGGCGGAGGGAGGCTCGGCAGCCAGCCCTTGGGGCCGAGGGGACACATGTGCCAGCTTGGGCTCACGGGTACCCACAGCCAATGAGACGGGGACGTGCCCGTGGACCAGGCCGTGCTCGGCCAGAGCAAGCGTGTCCCCTCTTCTGGCAACGACCCTGGTGGGGGCGAACCCCTCACTTGGCAAAGACACTCCTGTGTCTGCTGGCGTCCCCCTGGGTGGCATTCCCAGGGACCCCAGAGAACACAAGATTTATCGGGCCGCACAGGGGGCTGGACAAATGTCGTGTGTCTCAGGTTTATGGATGGCCGCCCGGTCAGCTGAGCACAGAGAATCGACATCAACGGGTCCGATGACCTGAAGAAACACCGGTCAGGGCTGGGGAGGGCCGGGGAGGCCTGGACGGTCATGGAGGAGGGGTGGGCAGACGCGGGAGGCACACAGGTCCCCGCAGGTGGAGCTGCGGGTTCGAAGCATCGCAGACACGTACTGGGGAGTCGGGGCTGGAGGAGCAACGCCGTGCGCTGTGGACGGGTTTGTGCAAACCCCCAAATTTGTATGTTGAAGCCCTAACCCTCAGTGGGGTAGTGATTGGAGATGGGGTCTTTAAAGACACTTAGGGTTGGATGAGGGCATGAAGGCGGGTCCTCAAAATGGGACGGTGGCTTCGGAAGACGAGGAAGAGGGAGACCTTTCCCCACCGCGGGAGGGCACAGCCAGGAGGCAGCTGTCCTTCACCAGGACCCCCGTGTCCCTCACGCACTCAGCCAGCCACCCTCCGGACACGATGACACAGCACGGAGCCTTGCTCTCGCGGTGCTCATCTCCCAGGGGCTTTGCCCTACGGCTGGCCGACCCGCCGGGGCAGTTCTGTGTGCCCCCGAGTTAGGTCCCCTCGACTTAGCTCGATGTAAGGGTTGACCTCGGAATGCACCGACGCGCCCGTGCCACTCGGATCAAAGCTATTAGACGCCGGACACCGTACCAAGCACTTCACAGTGTTGTCTCGTCACCACGTCAGCCCCATGGGGGTCATACTCTTGCCCCGTTTTACAGATTACGAAGCCGACCTGCAGAGGTGTCAGTGACTTCCCAGCATGCCCGCAGCGGTCAGGTGGACAGAGCTGGGCCTCGAGACCGGAGGACCGTGTGTTCGTGAGGCTCGGTGTTCCGGCTACGGGGGCGACACTCAGCATCGTCCTGCAGGCAAACACCTCCGCTCGCTGGGGGCCGGCCCAGACCTCAGCGACGGCCTCTCAGTTGTCACACTGGAGGCTGGGGAGCGTGCCTGGGGGGGCGCACATTCCCGGACCTCACCTCCAGGGGTTACTGGGGTCCCTAGTATTGGGCCTCTTTTTAATAGTAACTCTCAAGGGACCCGTAAAACAAATCAAAGAAATAATACGTTAAATAAAAATTAAAATAAAGCCAGTGTCTCGCAGAAATGTAAATTCAAACTTGGTGCACGGCTGCATATCACGCAAAACCTGACTGCACGAGGCAGGGCCTCAGAGAAAGCTGAGCTTCCTTCATTTCTCCAGGAAAGCTGCATGCGGTTGGCCAGGACGGCACCGCCTGCCGCTGCAGGTCCCAACCCACCCACGGCCACCCTGACCCTGACCCTGACCGAGCTGACCTCCGGGCCGGCCGCGAGGTCCCCCCGCCGTAGCAGCGTTAGGTGTGTACGTGTGTGCTTTTGTCTACGTTACCTGAAGTTAAACAAACTATGTGAGTCAAGTTCATTAAGTTGAAAAGTGCATGGACTGCCGTTAAACTCAAATGCACACTGCCTTCACGAGCCGTTTTCATACTAAAACTCTTCCATTAAGCTCGTCTTTATGTGTCTCAATTTGCTTTTCATTACCGTATTGCAATACTAACATCAAGACACTAGAGTGTACGGTAGGTACAGTATAGGGTACAGTATTGGGCCTATCTTTAATAGTGACTCTCAAGCAACCAGAAGCCACCTGTATCCGGCATCTCCCAGTGCCATGGGTGCTGTGAACTGCGAGTCTCCTGTGTGACCGAGCTCCCCAGGTAATTTGGGGGGGTACCTAAAAGTCGTTATTTACCATTCTATCTAGCAGCTGTTTTTGCCTAGACTGATGCTTTTCAGCAAATGAGTGGGAGTGATTTCAACTCTTGTAAATTCAGAAAGTGGGAACAGTTGACTATTATAAATCACGCTCCTGTGGACACCGGCACGAGTGTTGTGAGGGCCCGGGCTTTCCCTTCTCTCGGGTATATCCCTGAGGATGGAATCGCTGGGTCCCATGGCCGTTCTGTGTGTGACCACCCGAGGGACAGCCATGCTGTCTCGTCTCCCGCCAGCGGAGCACGAGGGTTGTGATGTCTCCACAATGTCATCAGCAGTGATTTGCATACTCCTAGTGGGTGTTCAGTGGTACCTCACTGGGGTTTGGGTTTGCACGTCCCCACTAATGGGTGATGTTCACTGTCTTCTCCTGTGCTTATGGGCCATTTGCACGTCTTTGGAGAAATGTCCGGTCAGGTCCTTTGCCCATTTCCCATGTGATTCGGATGGACCTGACTGGGGACCTCATTTCACACTATTCTAGTCTCCATGACTAGAAACTAAAGTCTGACCTCGAGCTAGCATTTGATGAGGAAGAGGCACAGTTACGGATGCTGAGGGTACGCGCGCTGCTAAGTGAAAAGCCAGCTGGTACCCCGATGATGGAAGGAGAATAGCACGAGAGAGGGGGGACCGCATCTGCTCAAATGCCGACGGAGCGGTTAGAGCGCTTTCGGCCTCAAACCCCACAGCAACCCAGTGCACCCCATCAGTGAAGAGCAGAAATGGCATCGCCCCCCCCCCCCCAATAACAAGTCCAAGGGCGGAACGGTCTTAGCTGACGCGAAGGCTGCCCCCTTTACCCCTGCTGTCCCCATGTCTTGGTTTCTGTCCTCGGGCCTGTCCTTGCGTGAGCACAAGGTGGGCACCAAGGCGCCAGGTCTCGTACGTGCGCACACCACCATCAAAGCCCATCGGGGACACAGGTGCCACCTCACTCGTGTCCCTTTTTAACTTTCCCACAAGCACTCAGAAAACCTCCCTCACACCTCATTGGCCAGAAACATGTCACATGTCCATTCCCAAGCCAATCCCCAGCAAGGAAAGCGGAATGACATGGTTCGCTCCTGGGGCTGGAAAAGGAAGGCCTGCTTCCCCCAAAAGCTTGGGCACCTGACACTTGGACAGACTCAAGGTTCCAGCATGGAAGCGCGCGGTGAACATCACTGTCACAATCCAGGGAGCGAGGTCACGGGGAAAGAATGGACGAGACCTTGACCTTTCTACACCAGGCCTTCAGCGGGATTTCCCTGAAGGGTGTCACAGAGCCCCGCTAACAGAGGGCCCTCTTAGTGCCTGGTCACCCGCACTCTGGGGACATTACATGTGGCTTCCAGCTGCCCCTTCCAAATGCATTGGCCCAGGTTCCCCCGGCCCCAGGTCCAAGGGGCTTGTACCGGCAGGCCGGCCAGAGCAGGAGGGTGGGGGTGGGGGACCTCAGGCCCAGGTGGATGGGCGGAGGGTCCGGAAGTCAGGAGGTGGAACCAGGTTGGGGGCGGTAAGGGGGAGTCGAGGGAAAACAGGAAAAATAATGAGCTGTTTGGGACAAGCAGAGACTGTGGTCAAAATCATCCAGGAAGAGACAGCTGGGGCTCTCAGACGTCATTTCTTCTTGTTGTCGCTTTCACCTTCAGGAGGAGGGCGCGTGGCAAAGGCTGCGTGGGGTATTTCACGGCGCCCCCACCCCGCCCCTTGCGTCCGCATGACCGAGCAGCTCCAGGGTCAAAGCCAATGACAAATGACCCCTGAACAGGGCCTGAAAGTCCCAGCCCCACGGCGACTTCCCTCCTGAAGTTCCTCTGGCTCAGAAGACGGTGGGGAACCAGCAGCACCGGGAAACCATCACAGGAGTGTCACCTGCGCCCCGCGCCCTCCCGGCCCACCGGGAGGAGCCCCTGGGAGGTGGGGCAGCGGGCACGCGCCCGGCCTGGCCGCCTCTCCATCCTCTGCTTCCTGTGTGGCAGGCTGAGGGCCACGGCCTGACACACCCCGACATGGGCAGGCAGGTGTCCTGGTGCTCAGGGAAAGTAAGCAAAGAGGGAGGGGCTTTGCCTGACAGACCCCAGCGCAGACCTAGCTCAGCCGCGGGCAGGAGGCCGTGCTGCTGCTTTTCCTCGGCTTTGCACCCGCAAAGCACCTCCCCGCACGGCGCCCCGTGCCTGGGAGGAAGTGGGAGAGAAGCACGTGGCTTCCACTCAAGGTGCATTGCACCCCACACTCCCCACAGGCCGATCCTGTCCAAGACACGAGGCCGGATCCGTGGGGGGTTGGAGGTTTCCATGAAGCAGGGGTTGCCCCAAAAATCTAGTAGCAGGATGAGGTGTGTGTGGAGAGGACACCTCGCAGCAAGAATAGTGAGAGCCAGACTTCTGGGGAGGAGGGGACTGGGTTGCTGGGCTCCTGGCAAGTTACTTAAGCCCTCTAGGCCTCAGTTTCCTTGTCTGTAAAGTGGGGGTGATAAAAGGGTCCAACTCACAGGATTATTGCAATTAGCGGTCCTGTAAAGTGCCCGGCACAGCGCCCGCTCAGGGAGACCACAGCAAACGTCCGTGACCAGTGGGGCTTGGATTGGGGACTGGTTTGGGAATGGAAGAGACGGTCGGGCGATGCCTTTGAAGCTGTTCACGTTTATTTCTAACGCTTTGTATGGGGACGAGTAAGACACGCAGGGGAGTGCACAAAACAGCTAGACAGCTCGGTGACTTGTCCTAAATTAAATAGACCCGTTAACCACTCAGGCAAATAAATACGCAAACGACTACCAGGACCCCGAAGACCCACCGGAGTGCCTTCTCGTCAGTATCCTTTCAGCCTCCAGAAAGGTGGCTGCTACCCATTTATGGTAACATTCCCGTATTTGCCTTCTACAGTCTCACTACATAAGCATCCACCCATAAAGACTGCCACTTCTTTTGCCTTGTAAAGAAACGTGTGACGGTGGAAGTGCACAACACGTATTCTTCAGTACAGCAGAGCGTGGGAATCGTCTGCTGGACGACGCGTCCGTGAGTCCTCCATGTGTATTGCTGTTTAACATCCCACACTCTTTCTGTAGTTACCCTTTTTATATGATGTACATTTAGTTGTTTCTACTTTGTAGCTATGATGAATGCTACTGAGCTTTCTCTAGGCATGTGCCTAGGAATGGCATTGCTGGTTCATCAGTTATGGGTCTGTGCTCTACACCGAGCATTGGTGCCTTACACCCACGGCCCCTAAAAAAATTCACACGTTGAAACCTAATTCCCAATGTGATGGGATCTAGAGGCGGGGCCTTTGGGAGGTGATTAGGTCATGACGGTGGAGCCCTCACAGATGGGGCCAGTGACCTACAGAAGAGGTCTCAGAGGGCTCCCTCACCCCTGTCACCCTGTGTGTGAACCAGGAAGTGGGCCGCACCAGAGCCTGGGTCTGCCAGCACCTTGACCTTGGACTTCCCAGCCTCCAGAGCTGTGAGAGAGAATAAATTTCCGTTGTTTACAAGCCACCCCGTTGTCTACAGCAGTTTTGTCATAACGAACACAATATGTTCAGCTTTAATAGATAATGCCGAATCATTTCCCAGATTGGTTGTACCAGTTTGCTCTCTCACCAGCTGTGTATTAGAAACTAGTTGTTTCACATTCTTGTTAACCCTCATGATTTCCCATCTTTTTTTAATTTTTGCAATTCTGGTGGATAAATGGTGGCATCTCGTTGTGAATTTAATTTGCATTTCCCTAATTAGTAATGCTTTTGAGTGCATTTCATATGTTTATTGGCCATTTAGGATTTGCTTTTGGGGAAGGGCTTATTTCTGTCTCTTGCTCATTTTTTTCCTCAGTTGTCTTTTTCTCACTGATTTGTAGTTCTTTGCGGAGTCTGGATATGAGCCCTTTGTTGGCTGTATGCGTCACAAGTACCTTCTCTCGTAAGGCTTGCCTTTGCACTGTCTTCATGGTGTCCTGATGAACCCAAGTCCGTCCTTACAGCGTAATCCAGTTTGTCAAACTTTCCCCCTTATGGTTAAGTGCTTTTTTGCATCTTGTTTAAGAAATATTTTCTTATGCCGAGGTCGTGACGCTATGCCTCTATACTGTATCCTAGCAGCAGCAGTGTTTTACGTGCTCATTTAAATGACACCTCAATTGAAATGAACTCCTGAGGACAGAATGAGGGTAGGGTTCAGTTTCCCTTTTGCTCCATGTGGACCTCAAACTAACCCAACACCATATATATATTTGAGATTGTCTTTCCCCTCTGACCTGCAATGTCACCTTGGTTATAAAACAACCATCTACATATGCATCAGTCTGTTTCTGGATTCTCTATTCTATTCCATTGCTTTATTCTGTGTCATACTTTTTTTTTATTAGTAACTTTTTATTAGTAACTTGATAATGACTCTAGTAGAGCAAGTCTTCCCATCTACTCCTTTAAGAGTTTCTTAGCTCTCCCTTAATTTATTACTTAAATTTCTTTCCTCCTCAGCTACTTTATAATTCTTTTTGATTTTGTAATAATCTCAAACTTACAGAAGAGTTTCAAGAATAGTATCAATAATTTTTTTCCTGAACCATCTGAGAGTGACTTGCTGATATGATGCCCCATCACCCCAAATACCCCAAACAAGAACAGTCTCCAATATAACCACCAAACAATCAACAGAAATTTAAAAAATGACATTGACATCGTATCTAATTGACAAGACCCTGTCCAAGTGCTGCTAAGAGTCTCAAAAGGATTCGGTCTCGAATCACATACTGTATTTAGTTACTGGGTTTCTATCGTCACCTTCTATTGGCAACAGTTACTCAGGTTTTTCCTAGGTTTTCAGGGTTTTCGGCAGCATGCAAGCCACTTACTCTGCATAAGGTCTCCGGGGTTGTCGGGTACCCCCCCATGGTTAGATCCAGGCTATGTGTTTGGTCAGGAGTGCACAGAAGTGACGCGGCCGCGTGCTCACAGCCTTCCATCGGACCTTGATTTCCCTCGTTACTGGACACTTTTGTGTTCATCACTAGATGCAGATGGTGCTTCTCAGGCTTCCTAACTGCAGGGATACTCTTTACTTTTGTAACAGAGAGGTTGGAATGCAATTTGAGACGACGTAAACATCCTGTTTCTTAAGAAGCGTTCACTCCTGCCCTCACATCCATGGATGTTTCCTGACTGAACTATCATTAGGATGGCTGCCAGATAATGACTTTGTGATTGCAGCTTTCCTCTCCATTTATGCGTTTGCATTCTCTTCTAAAGGAAAAGCTTTCATTTCCCCCATCGACTCATTTATTTATACATCAATATGGCCCCTGCCAATGTTATTCAATGGATTACTATTATTTCTCTTGATGTTTAAACTGTCCCAGATGTAGACGGTGATAGTCCCTTCAAGTTGTCTGTGGCCTTCTGACGTGTTGTATCGTAGTTTCCCTGCCCCAGACCAGGTGAGTCATTTCTTCAAGAAGTTACGGTGCTTTTTACTGGAGGGTGGTATTTAGAAACCAGGAGCTGGGACCTGGGGTGCTCACTGCTGTTAGGATGTAGTTGCTCCCTGGCTCTGTCACTATCACAGGTAAGAAATATATGTGTGACTATACACACGGACATACACACATACAGACTGCCAAAAAATGTACACACATTTTAAGGAAAAAACTATTAAAATTATAATAACACAATAGATACCCATAACAAAAGATGAACACAAGTTACATTTGACTTCTGCAATTACAAGAGCTGCTCAGAGTGGTGACCATCAGTGTCCAGACACTTCTGATGACGGTGAACTACTGCTTGAGCCACGTTGACCAGAGTGTCCACTTGTATCACTGCACATGCCGTTTCAATTTCTTCCTGAAGTAGCACCAGTGTCACCGGTTTTCTACGGTACACCACGTCCTTTAAGGTCCCCCATAGGTAGAAGTCAAGGGGTGTTAAGTCAGGAGAACGTGGGGGAAATTCAAACAATGTTCTTGAATTTCAAATTCCATTTCAAAATGGTCTTGTGCTCCTCGAGTGATGACCATGCTTCCACCATTTTCTTTGACTGTCCTGCCTGTCGCGTGGTGACGCTAGTAGCATTCCTATGATTACTGACATCTTTTGAGTAAACATCATACTACACATTGCTGCTGCAATTCAATTCAACTTCAAAAAGTAATACATAGATAACATCGCTTAAAATGGGTGTACATTTTTTGGTGCCCCCATATATATGTACACAATATACATGGTATGATAAAAAAATTATGGTGAATGTTTAAATTTTTAAAAATGTATTACAGTAAAAGACACATTGCCATTAACCCCCATCAAAATGCTGCTCCTCCCACCGTCCCTGCCGCTGTCTGAGCAGTTCTGGAAGTCTCTTTCCTGAGCGTCTTTAGTTGCGCTGTCGTGGCCGCCTCGGTGTCCCGAATCGATTCAGAACGTTTGCCTGTCATGGTCATTGTGACTCTGGGGAAGGGCCAGGAGTCGCACGTGCCAGACCCTGTGACTAAGGTGGGCGACGACGCCCTGTAATGGTTCCATTTGACAGAAATTTATGTTCATGTGTTGTTCGTGATCCGCACTTCACAACACACCTTCTCTCGACTGTAGCTCACAACTGCACTGAACAAGCTAAAACTTGTCATACAGTTACTGAGCTTTGATGCACCACTTCCCCAATCCAATCCTGCCTTTCCGATGGGTGACACGTGGCAGCAGCATTCGCTGTCACCGTATTTTCTTTTTTTATCACATTTGTGGGCATGAATATGTACATATAAACATGTGCATTTACATCTGTACTCACTTCTATATCTATTTATATACGTATGTTGAAAACCACGATCACATCAGTATCTCCAATTCCAAAGTAACCCCACAGAGTTCCTTCTAATTGTCTCCTTTTCCATATCTGTGACTCCCGTAGCTAACATTAAGACGTCCGGCTCCCATTATCCTCAGTGTATTTGTTTCTGGGACCAGGTCCTCTGTATGTAACCATTTCCCCATGGCTATGGCCACCGTTCTTCCCTCACCAATGCAGACACCCCCCTGCTATCACTCTAGCTCTAACTCCACACTGAAAGGTCCCCCCCCCCCCACAAACAGACACCTTCCTCATCCTGCTCAGGCACCCCACTCTGGGCTACCATCAGCCCCACCTCCTGCCTGTAGCTGACATGGTCCCATCTGATGGATTCGGGACTGAATTGCTCAGGAAGGAAGGAGGCAGACAGAGAGTAAGGCACTCACGACCTTTAGTAATTACTAGCAAACATGAACTTGAAACACTCCTCATGGCTCATCAGAAGAGAACGACCTCACTCTCATGACCAAATCCACTAGCCTGCCTGCCTCTGTATTCATGAACTTGACCTTCTGTCCTGGCACAGTGTGTGCTCTGAGACTGGCTCCCTGCCTCTTGGCCGGCTCAAGGACCTTTCCTTTATTGAACTCCATCTCTCTTTCTACTCCTTTCTATTAGCCTACAAAACGGGCTACAGTATCGCCAACTTTAAAGAGAAACCTCCATAAAACGTTGCATCTCTTCTACCTACTTCCCCTGACTTCTCCCCTTTTAGCAAAACTTCTGAAAGTGTTGCCTCTCCTGCTCCCACTTCCCAAACCCATTCTGTCCTCAATCCCATTGTGACCAGGCGTTCATTCCCACTGGTCACCGAAACTGCTCTTGTCCAGGCACCTTCCCGTTGTCCAAGCTTTGGCTAATCAGCAGCATTTGACACAGCTGGTCGGTCCCTCCATTGCTTTCCCCCCTTGGCCTCCAAGTCGACCCTGGTGTGTCTCCCACCTCAATGGCTGTTCTGTCATTCCTCTTTGCTCATACCCCCCCAAAAAGCCAAAGGGCAAAGTCCGCGACTTCTTCACTCCACGTCCACTCCCTAGGTAGTGGACTGAGGCGCCATGCCATGGCCACGGTGAGGACTCAATCTTACAGTTAGCCCCAGCGTACTACATCTGATGGCCCACTCAGCATTTCTAGCAGGAAGTGTGACTTACACACCAAACCTGACATGGTAAATACTGAACCTTTGATTCCTGCCCGCCCCCCGGTCTTCCTAGTGTTGTCTCCGGCCCAGTACACGGTCCCACCATGCAGCTAGTTGCTCAGGACAATCTTGGCGCTCTCACTGTTTCCTCTTTTTCTCTCATACCCCACATCTAATGCAACCGTTTTATGGGGCCTACTTTTAGCTACAGATGTCCTAAATCACATGACGTCTCACTTCCTCCACTGCCACCACCTTGTCCGAGTCACCACCTCTTGCTCACGTCATTAGCGTCACAGCCTCCTATCATTGTCCCTGCTTGCACTTACCCTCCTGACAATTCTTCACGCAGCAGCCAGAGTGGCCTTTTAAAGACGTAGATCAGACCCAACCCACACTCAGAAAGAACTTAAATTCTCACCAGGGACAAGAAGGTCCGACCCACGTGGACCCCTGTTCTGAACTCATCTCCCAACACGAGGTGTCTTTTTCCCGCCACTCAGGCCGCAAGGACCTCCCTGCGGTCCCCCTTACCCCACTTGCCCCTGCCTCAGGACCTCTGAGGTCACGCTGCCTCCGGCTGGCGTGCACCTGCCCGGACCTCACGTGCCTGCCCCTTTCACCGCAGTCAGGGGCCCCCGTGCGGTTGCTCTCACCGCCTCGCCTGGTGCCGCCGCCGGCCCTGACGCCCCACCCCCGGCCCCGGCCCCGGCCCTCGCCGTGCCCGGCCCTCTTGCACTCTGCCTGGCGTTTATTGCCCGGACGTGTGTACAGCTCAGCCCCGTGCCCACTCTGTGAGCTCAGCTGCTTCCCCTTCATGTGATCATTCTGGAATGATCGCCTGGGGCACCGAGGTAGACGGCTGATGGGATGAATGAATGCACGAGGGATCCGGGCCGTGCCGCTGTGCCGTGGCCCTGCGTGTGACCACCACCCGTCCCAGGGATAAGAGAGTGTGGGAATGGTACAAGCTGACCCACAAGGTAACGACCCAGCCACTGCACACCGAGGGCGAGTTGGAAGTGGCTTCATGGTGGTTCAGGGCCTGTCTTCTGCCTCCCGAACACCTCGCTGACGTCACCCATGAATTCGCTGCCCATCAGGAAGAACGCCTCCCGCCTACGTCGCTGAGATTCCCAGGTTCTGAGTGAAGCACCTGAGGCTGAGGAGCGTGAGCGCTTTTATTTGGGGGCACGTTTACCACGCGGGGCCCGCGAAGGCACTGAGCGCGCCGGGGTAACTCCACGTGAACCCCCGACAGCAGGCTGGCCGACAGCCCTCCGCCCTTTGCCGAAGCTCCTGCTCCGCAGGCTGCCTTCCAAGCTTGAAGGCAACAACACTGCCACTTCAACTCCGTGCCGAGTGACATCCTCAGTGACCGTGCGGTCATGCTGCTGAAACAAGCGTGCACGTGAGCGCGGGGAGAGCCAGCGCTAACATGTGCAGGCTGGGATTTGCGGCCTTCGCCGGGGACGCGGGGGAAGCCAGCCTTTTCTGCCTGGGTGCCCTGTGCAGGCCTCACCCAATCCAACTCCCAGAGGTTTGAGGCACTTCGTGCCCTGGAGGCGTAGCCCTTTTCCATTCCCTAACTGCAAGGCATAAACATGGTCACTGTGTTTTCTGAATTCAAAGTCGGTGTGACACTCAACTGTCCCCTAAAATACAGGGCGTGTGACCATGACCTAGCGAAGGCTCTGGGTCTATTTGGAAAGTTTGGGACAACTGGAAAAGTGGACGGTGCCTTAGCTTTGGAGGGCGACTTCTGCTGTCTCTCCTAAAGTGAACTGTTTGTGGGGCCTTGCAAGCAAATCCCGACCTGGAGGCTCCAGGAGACAGCGCACAGCGTGAAACAGAAAGTCTCATCATCGCCACTCCAGCGTGCCTGGGTGCAGCATGAGTTAGGTGGTTGGATGCTTCCTCCCAAACCTGGGATCCAGTGACTCTGGGTTTGGAAGGGTATGGAGCTGCACGTTCCCGAAGCTATCTGGTGCTTCGGCCAAAACTCTTAGCGTAAGGGACCTGGTCAGATGAGCGAGGCGACTCTCATTGGGGTGTGGGAGAACAAGCCCACTTTGTCTTCGGTGCTTATGAGTTCGATCCGGTGTCATTCCCTAAGGAGTGCTCGAGAGGACCCCAGGGGGTTCGCCAAGGCAGATCGGGGCAGCTGGCAGCCCCCGCGGTATTCGAGGGCAGTCCTGGACTTCCCCATTTCCCGGAAGCTGAAAAATCACTGACTACACCCATTTCCTGGGTCGTGAGCAGGCTGGGGATGAGAAGCAAATGGATATAGGTCTAGTTCACCTAAACTGGAGTGATTAAAGATGACTTTTCATGTAGTGCAGTGGTGTCCAAACTTTTGGTTTCCCTGGGCCACATATAACATACACTAATGACAGCTGATGAGCTAAAAAAGAGGCCTGTGCCTAATTTTCATAGTGTTTTAACATAGTTTATGAATTTGTGTTGGGCCACAGGTTGGATGAGCTTGTAATAATGGATTTAGAATGACAGACCAGAGAAGAAAGGGAAGTTGATGGGAAATGATGTCCAGCCCCTGTCTCCATACAGCCTTGATCGCCAAGGGCCAGTGCTCCACCTAATGGCTAGGAAGGTGCCCTCACCCCTCCCTTTAATTCCCTTCGCATTGTATGGGTCTCTGTTGGCACCTCTGACGTTGTCTCCAAGGGAAGGAGGAAGTAAAATCTGAGGCCTGCCGCATTTTGCCTTAAGGGCTGGAGAAGAGGCTAAAACAGCGTCTGTAATAAAATGTGAAATGAGCATGGACTTAAGAGAACCCGCATTCCGTGTTGTGCAGGCCACCGCAGGTAACAGGGCGTCCGCGCGATGGCCCTCTACCCCGGGGTGGTTTGGACTGCGGGGTCATCGGCACAGACTCACCACAGAACGGACACAGCCCACCACTGAGTAAATCCCCTGGGCCGACTGATGGGAAACCATGTTTTGTTCCTAATGAGGATCATACAATATAGGAAACACACAAATGAAGGCCACAGGGAATACAAACGTAGTGTCTTCCTTTCAGAGAATTTAAACAGTTCCATAAACCTGCTTTGTAAATTAAGACCTGCAAATATGAGATACTGATAAAGAGTTCTAAATGTATAACTAGATTGAGATTTAGAAGGTTGGGGATAAGTATCAAAAATCACTTGTTAAGGAGAACAAGACTGGGCCACGGACAATGAGGGGAGTGACCTGCCCCCAAGAGACAACAGCAGCAGAGTCAGAGCGAGACCCCAGGACCATGCAGCTAAGACAATGCCCTCTGCACCTGCTATTACTTCCCAGGAGCTGGGCCAGAAAGGCACAGGGTTTCAGACCACGGAAGAGGCTAGAGGAGGAGACCAAGACGGGAAGAGGCGAGGGGGGGAAGGGGAGAAACAGGTAACTTGGGGGAGGAGGGGGCCAGGACAGAGAATGGGTGAACCTTGACCTGTTCATTCAAAGTAGTAGCTTTTCAAGTGTCTTAACTCAAAGCAGAATAATCCCAGGAAGTTATGCTACCCTTTCAAATTTTCAACTGCTTTAAGTCTTAAATCTTGAAAATTTCAGCCCCTACGGCTGAAATGGGGGAAAGCGAATTATCCTGTGGATTTCTGGCAAAAGCAATTATGCACGTGGGCTGAAAGCTATCAAGCTAAGAACCACAGGGTCCCAACTCCTAAACCAGGGAAGGTAAGGACATCCTACTGCTTGTTCTGTTCTAAGCAAAATACCGCTTAGAGCTGTGATAGAAAGGAGTCTTGTTGGTAGACCAGCAAGCCACAAGTGCTTGGCTTTTATTAATCCGCATCTGCTATTCATGAGCATCAGCCAATAATTTTCTAAACCATCACATGTTGAGCAGTGTTCTGTAATAAGTTATCGACTTTTCGGAGAGGACTACGCTGGTTCAACTCAGCTGTTTTCTAGAAGTTCACCAAACGTTTGTTTAGTGTGATAACAGGACCAGCTTCCAAGATACTTTACTCTTCTTGGCTTCATGAGCTCAACTATTATAGT
Source organism: Lyroderma lyra (assembly GCA_004026885.1). NCBI lineage: Eukaryota > Metazoa > Chordata > Mammalia > Chiroptera > Megadermatidae > Lyroderma > Lyroderma lyra. The sequence goes on from PVJL010005064.1 coordinate 38,847, forward strand.
TCAAGCTGTGTTCTACTTAATGGAGAGACTGTTTGGACCATGCCACTCCCACGAGACTCATGTATCACACGGTTCTTCCCAAGCAGCTGTCCTGAAGTTAAGCGACCCAGAGTTGTGACGCAATCAACAGGGAGGTCTCCAAAGGTGTAGAAAAAGGCATCATCCCACCCTTTTATTTCCCTCCCGGTGCCTTCTTTCCTCCTAACACCCATCATGTTTATCAGAATGATACATTAATAACCTGTGCTGGGAGAGAAATGTCCTCAAACAAAGCACCCGCCTGTTCCCATGGAATCAACCAGCTTTAAACGCCTGCCTCTTCAATGATGTATTTCTCTGTCAGTGACAACACTGGCTGCTTGGGATGTGCCAAGTTCTCGGCTCTAAATTGCCAAACAGAGCAGTCTAGGAGGGAGTTTGCAGGTAAGCTGATTTGCAAACACAACAGCAAGTCGCCGTGTGAACATCTGTTTTTGTGTATGATTCCTTCTCCCAGGCAGGTACCTGGGCGCCATCCTGACGATGCCAAAACGTGCTGCTCCTCCTGTTGCCAATGCTGCCTCCCTTCACATTCATGCAAACTTGGTTTATTTTATGCCGTTTAAAAAAAAGAAAAAACCAGAAAAACTTTCATTACACAGCCGCTCCGTAATCATGGCAGAAGAATCCACAGTCACTCAGAATCGACATCAGGTCCACCGGTGTGTCTGTAAATGTCCACGGAGATGCCGTTTGCATGGAGCCAACGCAGGACGCTAGATGAATGGCAGGCCACACGTGCGTTACGAAGGTCGCTGAGCTTCTCCTGGCACACGCCAAGTTCATCCTGACTTTCTCTAAATGACAGGTACCTGGGCATGTGGATGGCTGTTCTTTCCATACCCCTGACTCTGAATACCTGCTTACTGAATAATCTCACACACACTGGACCAACCAAATGCATGCGGGAAGCATTCCAACTCTTCACCGGAAGTCTACAGAGACGGTTGTCTTACTTCCGCCCAGTGAACAGCTAGGGGACCAGGGGCTTAGCGTGGTGAGGTGATTCAGTGGGGTCCCACAGGTGACGTGTGGTCGAGTGGCCATCTGAACAGATGCCTGTATGCTTCATCATTTCGCTAAAGCACCTTTCTCTGTAATAAACTAAAAACATGCCACACAACATCACAGAGTCTTGGTATTTTTTTCCTCTATCTATTCCCGGAAAAGACCTTTTTCCATTTAGCTTCAGTGTGAATACTAATTTCTGACTTAGCAAAATTCAGGGCTGAAGTACCAAATCTCTGGCAAAACAAAATGAGTTAGAGTTAGAAAGTTTTAATGAAATTGGAAAGAGAAAAAAAAAGTCAGGGTTGATTTTTTTTTTTTTTTTAAATATTCTCAGACCGCAGGGTCAGAAGTTCCTAACCAGGTGACATAAGCTAGTTCTCACCCCAGGCAGCATGGCTTAAGTCATCCCAAAGAAAAGAAGGTCCCTGCAATTTGGAAAGGTCCTGCTGAATCCCACCTACCTGAGAGGCATGTTCTAAGTAGGGCCTGCCTGGCTGAGGCTCTGCCAAGTATTTTGGGACTTTTTAGAGGAAAGGGACAGCACCATGCAAATTATTAACGCTGTAAATCAACTCAATTCCCATAAGCATAACCGTCTCACCCAGAGAAAGAACTACAGGAGGGCCCAGGCTACAATGCCAGTCTTCGTCAGAAAATATATTTATTATTGACAGTGACGCAAAGATGTCAGTATTCACGATAGAGAAGCAGTTGTGTCAGCCAAGCTTGCCTTTATGTTGATAAAAAATGCCTTGTTTCACCTGTAATCATAAACATTATTCCAGTAAAAGAGGCACATTTTCTCTCCTTTTTGTCTTCTGACTTACATGATCACCATAAGAAGTTACTACGAAATAGCTCTTACATCGTCAAGGGAGAAAAGAAAAAAGAGAGAAACCCAACACGCGCCACAGCGTAGGCGACTCTGCGCAGGGCGGCTGCCCCGAGACAGGTGTTTCGCCCTCTCCTCCCCCCGCCCCAACCACCTCACCTCCGACTCCACCCCCCAAGCTCCGGTGGCGGTGACGTGCAGTCACCCGACGACGGTGCTTGGCTGGGAGAGAGAGCCGAACGGAAAGCACGGAAGGGAGAGAGGGCTGCCTTCCTCGTTTTGTTCTGGAAAGCGGGGTCTGCTGACACGGGGGCGTGTCCTCGGGGAGGGCCGGGCCTTGGCTTTTCCGATGGTGCTGATGGCGCTGTGATGGGCCTCTGCTGGCGCGCTCTCCACGCTTCTCGTTAGTGGTCTTCTCTTCAAACAGGTGACTTGCTTACTAGGGAAAAAATCGTTCCACCTCTGGGATCAACGCTGAGGGAGTTTTGGGTGCTGTCAAAGTTGGTTTTATCCTCCCTTCTCCAGCATGCTCTGCAAGAGAAATGGAAAAGGTAAGCTTTGTCGCCAGCAGGAGGGGACCGAGAAATGGCAGTAACTAGTACTATTTGTGTGGCTTTTCCAAGATCTACTTCAAAAACGCACAAAGCAAGGCATAGGCTTCACGGTCTCAAAATATTACCGCCTGGTGAACACCGCTGCCTCCTCATGTGTCCCCTCCGACTGTCCCCTCCTCCACCACATCCACGGAACCCTAACGGGCAGGGGTTGGAGGGTGCATGTGTCGTCTCACTACCTCCGACACTGGAAAGGTACAGAAACGTTCTGGTGGCCACAGGGACTGGGGCAAAGCGACTGTCAAGGTGGCAGGAATGGGGGTGGGGTGGGGGATGGAGCTTAAACCCCAAAGGCTCTCAGAGGCCATCTCTCAACTGAAGACAAATTCTACCCCAGACAGAAAACCTTTGCTCACTCCAAGCGGAACCCGGATGCTCATGAGCTCGCAATGCCGGGCATAGCTACACAGATGCTGATTTCCAAACTGCAGAAATGGCCCCTGCATTCTACTTCGTTATTTCTTTTTGTGGGTGGGGGCAGAGAGTGGTAGACAGAAACAACTCTTTTTTTTCCTCCAGTTTTACTGAGAAAGAACTGACACACATCGCTGCATAGGTTAAGGTGTTCAGCATAATTCTTTGATTTACATATATAGTGAAATGATTACAATAGGTTTAGTCAACATCCATCATCTCACACAGGTACAATAAAAAGGAAAGAAATGTATCCTTGTGATAGGAACGCTTAGCATCTACTCCACTAACCAGTTTCCCCTACACAACAGTGTTAACGGTAGTCATGTCGCACACTACATTCCCAGCACTTATAATCTTCCAGTTACAAGAGGAATCTCTTAAAACTGGAAGTCGGGACCTTTTGACCACCTTCTTCTGACTCCCCGTGCCCGTGCCCCCACCCCCTGCTGTGGTAACCACAAATCTGATCTCTTTTTCTGTGAGTTTGGTCTGTTTTGTTTGTTTAAGATTCTACATTAAGTGAGATCGTACAGTATTTGTCTTTCTCTGAGTGACTTATTTCACTTAGCATAATGTGTTCGAGGTCCATCCATGTGCTCACTGTGTACGGCTGAATATGCCACTGTACATATTTCCCACAAATGCTTTAGTCATCCACCCATCTACAGACACTGAGGTTGTCGCCCTGTCTTGGCTACTGTAAATAATGCTGCCATGAACCTAAGAGTGCAGGTATCTTTTTGAGTTCATTTTCATTTCCTCTGGATACGTTCCCAGAAGTAAAATTGCTGGATCAGATGGTAGTTCTATTTTTACTTTTCTGGAGAACCTTCATACTGTTTCTCAGAGTGGCTGCACCAATTTACAGTCCCACCAACAGTGCATGACAGTTCCCTTTTCTCCACATGCAAGCCAGCATTTGTTACATCTTGCCTTTTCGGTGATGGCCATTCTAACAGGCATGAGGGGATGCTTGGTTTTAATTTGCGATTCCCTAACGATGCGACACTGAGCAGGTTTTCATGTACATGTTGGCCATTCATATATCAGGTCCTTTGCTCATGTTTTAATTGGACTTTTTTTTTTTTTTTTTTTTTGCTATTGAGTTGTGTAGTTCTTTATATATTTTGGATATTAACCATCAGATACATGGTTTGCAAATAGTTTTTCCCATTCTGTAGGACGTCTTCTCACTTTGATGATGGTTTCTTTTTCTGTGTGTAAGTTTTCTAGATTGACAGCATCCCACTTGTTTATTTTTTATTTTACTGCTTAGAGCTTTTTTCTGTTTTCCTCTAGGAGTATCATGCTTTTAGGTTTTACATTTAAGTCTTCAGTCCATGCTGAGTTAATTTTTGTGACTGTTGTAAGACAGGCATCACCTTTCATTCTTCTACATGGGAACAACCGATTTTCCCAGCACCATTTATTGAAGAGTCTGTCTTTCTCCACTGAGTGTTCTTGGTTCCCTTGTCAAATATTACTTGGCTGCACTGAGTTTAGTTCTGGGTTCTCAGTTCTGTTTCACGGGTCTATTGGTCTGCTTTCAGGCCAGTACCATACTGTTTTAATTACCACAGCTTTACAGTATAGCTTAAAATCAGGAAGTGTGATGCTGTGTTCTTCTTTCTCAGGGTTTCTTTAGCTTTTTGGGGTATTTTGTGGTTCCATATAAATTTTAGGAGTGCTTTGTCTATTTCTGCAGAAACTGCCATTGGAATCTTGACAGGGATTGCATTGAATCTATAGATAGCTTTTGGTGGTACTGACATTTTACCAATATTAACTTTTCCAATACATAAACATGGGATATCTTTCCATTTATTTGTGTCTTCTTTGATTTCTTTCATCAATGCTTTATAGTTTTCAGCATAGAGATCTTTTACCTCTGTAGTTACATGTGTTCCTAAGTATTGTATTTTATTGTTTTTGATGCTATTGTGAATGGGATCACTTTCCTTTTCAGAAAATTGTTAGTGTACAGAAACATTATTGATTTTTGTATTGTAATTTTGTATCCTGAAACTTTACTAAATTTGGTGTTTAGTTCTAATGGGATGTTTTTTTTTTTTTTTTTGAGTCTGTAGGATTTTCTATATATAAAATCCCAGACAGCAAGAATTCTTAATTATTGAAACTCTGTGACTAGCTGGGGCAAAGGTACACTGTCTCCATTCTTAGCAATCTTTAAGATGACAAAAGTGATCCATTCTCCTTTAGTTTTAAAATTACTCAGTAAGAGGAGGTTAGGTGAGGTCCAAGGCTGCCTCTAATCTGTTCACGCCTTCTTCCCTCCATCCTTCACCCTTCCAGCCATTTATTGCACCCAGCTCTTAACTAAGCTCCCACCAGGTACTCACTGCCCTGAGCTGGGTGCTGTGGGAAAACCAATCCCATGTGTATGGAAAATTAAGGCATAACACGGAGTAATAGTTTGTGGTTTTTAAATATATTTGTTAAATAGATGCAATTATTATTTTTCTGGGTAACTCATACATACATACAGTATACAATTCAAGAAGAACAAAAGAATATACAGCCCGATAGGCTTCCGTTCCTTCCTCCAAGTTGCCTGTGTCCCGTGTCCTCTCCCAGAGGCATGCCTCTGCCGGGCTCAGAAGGGATATAGTCAGCAACCGGAATGCTCGGGGCGGCTCCTCAGTGGACCTTCCATTATGGACAGACAGAAGGACTGGGGATAAGGCTGGACATGGGTGAGCCCTGGGAAGCAGTGGCAACGATTCAGAGGTGGGCACAAGCCCAGGATGCACACAGGGCAGAGGAAAGAGATCGGTCTGGCTGGAGGAGAGGGTGGGCACTTGGATATACCAAGGAAAAGTGTGTACAAAGAGCCTGGAGTGACTGCCAGGCAGAGATCCTTCCTGCTGGCCATTGAAAAAGCCCCTGAAACTCCAACACATGTCCTTAAACAGGAGAACGTCATGTAGGAGGGTTACCCTGACATCCTCAGCGTAATGGATCCAACAGGGGAAAGTCTGGAGTCAGACAGACCAAGGAGGGGGCAGATTAGAAATCAAGCACGGGTGGGAACGAGAAACAGAGCCACAAAAACAGGGAAGAAGAAGAGGTGGCGAGGCCTGAGGTAGGTCGGGGAGATCCTCAGGGACGGGGGAAACGGTGGTGTCACCCAGAGAAACAGAGACGTCGGTGGGAGGGGTGGTCTTGGGCATGAGGGCGGTGACTTCCATGTGGGGTTTGTGAGTCTGAGACGTATCAGAGGGAAATGTCTGGATGGAAGGTGCAGGCTCAGAAAGAGAGGTCAAAGGTTCTTTAGAGATAAAGACTTAAGGTCAAAGATGAAGACGAAAGATTGAAATAAAGGAGCCGAACGGAAAGAGAGGAAGGACCAAGGGTCACAGAAGCACAGGGCCGACAGATGATCCCAAAGTACCTGTTCTTACAGATTTCTAAAAGGCCGATGGCCGTAGGGGACAAAAGAACAAGCAGGTGAACCGGTGTGGAGAGAACGCACATAGAAATGGTCAGGAAAGACGACGAAGTGGAAGTCAACGAGAAAACCGAAATGTGTCCAGAGAAAACAGGACTAAGCAAATTGTGGAGAAGACGGCTCAACAGAGTTGTGTCACAGAACTAACACCTGACTGTGAGGCCCCTCTCAAACCCATCACTCCGATAAGCTCTGTGTGTGTAAGAAAAATCAAACAACGAGCACCTTCCATGTAAGAATGAGCCCAGGTGATGTGACAGTATCAGAGCATCTCATTGATCCATCCTCCCAGCTCCCCTTTGTGGCTCGATCTGTGTCAAAGTCTCTCCAGCGACCTGGACTGGACGGGAAACTGTCAATTCCAGATGCACAGACCACCTCACCACACATTATTTATTAATACAAAACAGAAGTCCACAGAAAGCCCATCTATACTGAGCCCGTGGAAGGGCATTTAGTTATTAACGAAAATGATCGCTTTATGAGTGATGCCATTCTGCATTTGGGGCATTATATACTCACTACTTTCTTCAACACTCCATTGGGAAGTTTAAGCTGTTATCCACCTGTGCTTAGGTTCTGTAAGTTACGGTGACAGCCATGTGACAATTGACAAGAGAAAAAACTCAGATGTCCCAAATTAAATTACAAAGGGCTGAGGAGTGAGAGAAGGAGGCAAGAGTATTTAACCAGTTAATGTAATAGCTGTGGGTCAACTATCAACAGATTGCTCATACTCTGAATGTACGTGGGAGCTCTGGATCAACTGCTACAGCGACGGCCGGATACCGCTACATTCCGCACAAGCACGAGTTTCCAGGACTGTGGCCTGCAACCAATCAAAAGCAGTAAATACTTCTTCCTTATGGACTGTGCACCTATCACAGAACTGCCCCACTTCACCTATTCCCACCCCTTTTATCTGTAATCAATGTCAATTCTTTCAAGACACATTGCATCTTTCTTCCCCAAAACATAATGTGTAAAAGAGCCCACCGACTCTGGGACAGCGGACATGTCTCCCTTTTCCACCAGCCCTGCTGCTGGGGGTTCAGACAGCACTTCCCCAGGACCTAGTCCTTTTCTGGCTGGCATTTGGCGCAATAATCCCTTTCTTTTAGAAAAAGCTTTTGGCCATGGAAGGGTTTCTTTTTTTATTGAACAAAATGCACCTCTTTTCAACCGTTGCAAAATAATCTGAGAGACCACAATGTAATTAAAGCCACAGTTAGTGTTTGTCAAGCGTCTAGGGGATCTTTTGACTATTCTCCCTGCAAACCCAACCCAATAGAGAAGGGTCAGTTTCCAGCCGGCTCATGTGATGATAAGAATGCCAGACACTCTTTAAGAGAGACAAGCGGGGCCCTGGCTGGCTGGAAGATCAGTGGGCCAGGCTAACATAAAGACACTAAGAGCACTTTTGAAAAGATGTGAAACACAGAGAAGTGCCTGCATTCACAAAATACCCTGCTACATGTTTTAAAGTTCGAATCCGCAGAGATAGCATGGTGGTTCAGCTGATTCATGGGTGACTCTGAAGACCCAAAGGACGGGTCTGTGTCTTCCAGGGCTGACGGGCACACATGTCGTCCAATTGTGCTCATCTGCCACCAAAGGGTGATACAAAATGTCTCCTTCGGCCACAGACGTTAACCAAGTCAAGGTGAATTTTAAAGATGAATTGGTAGCAGTTTGTGTTGTTACCGTAGCAGAGCTGTACAATACAGCCTGCGGACACCCAGACCCCAGGACCCTTGGATGGAGGGACCTGAGGCCTGGCAGGGCCTGTGTCCTTCAGTGTCCACCTTACAGATTCTCCTGTAATCTCCGTATGGGTTCTGTAAGCAGCTGCTGCTGGGCTGAATTTCAACACCGCATAAATTTAACACTGCATAAATTAACATAGGAAATTCCCCCAAGAATCGTGGAGAATATTTGCAAGTTATAAAAAATGGCTCCTTCATTTACAAAACTGCTAAGACTTAATCTTAACCCAGAGAAAGCAATTCCTTGCATTCTGCTCATCGCTCACGTCCCCCAGCCTGCAGGAACTCCCTTTATGAAAAGCCAGGGATATCACCGCCTGGAGAGGACGGTTCGGGCACCAATGCAGCTCTCTTCCTGAGCCTCTGCCTGATTTCACCCCCGGGGAAAGAACAACCTGCAGCTCACGCCAGCAGACAGGAGCAGCGCCCCTGGAGGCCAGGGGGTGCACATCGTTTCCGTTTAGTAAAACAATCTTAACCCTTTACTCAAATATTTTTGTTACACAGTGATAACTGGTGTTTGAATTACAGCTTTCTGGGCGGGGCTGTCACAGCACTGTGTCAGCTGCTGGCTGTGGCAATCCAGTTAGGAGGAATTATCATGACCCTGGCTTGCCAAACAATCGTGAGAAGAAAAGTCGTTTTCTTTTTTCTTTCTTTTCCTTTTTTTGAAAGATGCCACTCAGCCTCTGGCTGAGCTCCCCCAGCCTCTTACCAAGAAATGAAAAAGACCTAGCAAAGCTGGGACTGGAGCGGGCAGCTCAGTGGGGAAAGGTTCGTGGGGAAAACTAAAGGGGGACCACAGCCTGGGGGTACCAGAGGTTTTAGGAAGGAGAGACGAGAACAGTGGGGAGTGGGGGAGGATGGAGCTGGGACGAGGAACAGCGGGTGCTACGGAAAGGAAAGAACGAGAGGACTGGGAGACAGAAGCAAAAGTAATCAATAAATTCCATGTGTGAGAGGCTCCGCCTGCGCACTCAGGACCACCCTGACCACCTGAAGGTCTGATTGGCGAATGTGCTTCGTTTTCACCATCTGTCTGTTCCCCCCACAGCAAATGCTGCTCTTTCTGCTTCCTGCTTTGGGAGAAACACAAGTTAACTTTCTTATGCCTGGATCTTGTTTCCTGTCTTCTATGACAAATGCTCTGCGTAACATTCAAATTAAGTTGCAAGTAATTAACTGTTTATACAACTTGCTGCAATTAACAGACAAAACACTGACATACTGCGGTGCTAACTCTTGCAGGATAAGCACTAGAAAAGAAACTCCTATTAAGAAAAATCAAAGTCTATTACCATGGTAATATTTCTTCTATTAAAACCTTGATTTTTTTTTTTTTTAAAGAAAAGGTTATAAAGCAACCATTAGTCTCAGGAAGTGGGGTAGAAAAAGGTTCCGATGGTAGAAGGGGCTAGGGTACCAAATTTAAAGTTTGGAATTCAGTTTGCTTCATTGTGACTTGAATGCCAAGGGCCGTGCCCCTGAAGGATGGGAAATCTATCACGGGGTCCCCACGTGTCACCCTGAGCACGAGCAGTCCAGCTCAATGACTGACCCTTTCTCGATGATGAGAAAGCAGCCTTCAAACAGTAAAAGCTCGTTGCCGCAGGCCTTCCCAGGAAGTCAGTCTCCTGGGGATACCTCTGTGCTCCCTGGCAGGGGCCATCTGTGCACACCAGGGGCCCCGGCTGTGGGCCAGAGGAGAGGAGGGTAATGGGGACAGCTGAGCCACAGGAGGGCCTAGTCGCCAACGTGAGCTGCCCAGGGGACCGTGACCTCGGCTGGGTGCCTCCTTCCTCCTGTCTGCCCACCAAAACCACACGTGGCTCCTCACCTACGGGCACGTACAGTTTCAATGGGGGCAGGAGACTATCTCTTTCAAGGTCTCCTGCCCTCTGCCCAAGCCATCTTCTGATGTGTTCCTGAAGCTAAACTTGGAGCTTGTTCCTGAGTCTGATCAGACGTCTGCCAGATGGCTGGGACTCAGTGAGGCGGTGACAGGCAGGCGCAGCCCCCCACATCCGGAAACAGGGTCAACAGAGACAGGCAGGTGGATCTCCAACGCAGGTCAGGCCAACGGGCTCTACGCTGTGTGTACAGTTACCTGGGGAATGGGTTCGCAGTTCCAGCACCCAAGACCCTGCTCAGACCTTGGGCGTCAATCTCCGGCGATGGGGACGAGCATGTGCGCTTTAAGTGAACTCTCCAGGTGATGCTCACCCGCATTTGCGATCTGATACTATGGGGGACTGGAGCGCTGGGTTTGGTACCAGGAGCGGGCTCTTCTGGCCTGGACTCTGCCCCACCGACAGATCAGTGAAACCGTCTGGGTGCTAATTTCTCCAAGTGAAAAGATGCGATTAGGTTACTTGCTCTCCAAGGTCTGTCTAGCTCCAACTGCCTATAGTCTATGAAATTATTTGTGTGTCATTTATAGTTTGTCTGAAAACAATGATTAAATACAGCTGGCTGTGGCACCAGGATTTTCTCGAAAGCATTTTGATTTTTAAAGCAATGGCTGCTACCACGTTTTCAGGCCCTCTTCACACTCAAACAACAGGGTCGTATTGGAACCCTGGTCTAACACAAATCCAAAGTATAGGGGAGATAAAAAGCACTGTCCTTGGGAAAGCCGACCCGTCCTGCCGTGATAAACTCCGCACGCACTGATGATCCTCAGGCCTTCCACTTCGGAGGCTAAGCACCGACTGTTTTTGAAATGAAGAGCTGGGTTACCAGCCTTGCAATGAGAACTTCCCATCAGGACCCAGCCTCACGTACCAGGGCCTTTACACCATGTCCCCCACTGCAGCCATGGGACTTCTGGTCCCCCCAAAGAGATCAGCATGGAGACACAGGCCCAGGTAGGGGTCGCCTGGCTGACACGTGGCCCTCATTTCAGTCCTTCCTTCAGCTGAGCTGCTTGTCCATTCCTGTGCCACCACCCACTGCTGACTTCAGCCCCTGCTGTGGTTCACTGACTCCTTACTGGCCTCCATCCCCTGATTCTGGGCTCCACCTGACCTCAGGCCTCTGGGCATCCCCTGGGTCTGGCCCTTGCTCAGTCCTGGTCTTTCCTTGGCTCTTCTGGCCTGGCTTCGGGCTGCAGCTCCACAATCCGTTACCACCCATGGTCCACAGCACCTAGGGGGACAGCCACTGCGGGACAGAGGGGCCTGGGGCTGGCTGGTGGGAGGCAGCCTGCGTTTTCCCATGCGGGCACATCAGCGGCAGGCTCCGTTCAGCCGGGCAGTGCCAGAGAAGCCGGTTTTCACCTCACTGGCTGGAACTGAGAAACTCACTGTTAAGCCACTCCCACACTCAGCCGCTTGCTTCCCCGGGGCTGTCGGGAGTGCAAGCACGGAACTGTGGGGAGCCAGGCGACATGCAGACCTATCAGAAATGCAGCAGTTTTTCCAGAGTGAAAGCTCAAGGCTGACAGCAGAATCTCAGAGCAGAGGCCCAGTCCTGGCGGTCCCCAAAGCCGGCGTGCGGCTTACACCAGACAGCCCCTCCTGTGCTTGTGGACACGTGTGCTTACACACTGCCATCCTGTTCTTATACGGGGACGCAGAATCCGTCCTAGGAAAACAGAGCTGGGACACCCCCCGTGGGTTACCTAGCTCGAATCCTTCACTTGCCAAAGGGCCACCAGGACTAGTACAGAAAGTCAGCTACAGCCTTTCCCATGACCCCGCCCTCCAGCGAGCAATGACCGTTCCCCAGGAGTCCAGCCAGCTTCTACACCTTTCTCTCAAAGGCAGCAGGGCTGAGAAAAGAGCTGGACTGCTTAGAGCAGGTACCTCCGAAGCAGCTGGGTTCTGTAAGGAAACTGAGGGGCAGTGGGTGTCCCAGGGAGCACAGCAATGCGGATATGGGAGCAAGCCCCTCCCCTTCGATAAAGAGAACTTGGGCACATTTTGGTCCACTAAGTGGGCAAGTGGTGTTGGCTTCCCATTCCCCCACCTTACCACTGCCTCTAGTGAGGTAGGGGAAGCAACACTGAATGTAAGAACAGGTAATTCAATCTCAGGGAGTTTTTGGAAAGCTAGGAGGCTCAGCAGCTATGGGAAATAAAAGACACAGAAGTCTATCCATCTGTGTCATCCTACATTTTAAATGCTGTATCTCATATAGTTAGCCAGTAGCTTTTAAGTCTTAGAAATAATAATTATACCAATTTAATTTCTCTTTACCCTTGTGCAGAACACATAATTTAATATACTGGAAGTAACAGGCTAACTGTCTCACATTAACCCGTGAGGAACTGTTTAAGGACAGCTGATGTGAGCAAGCAGGTGGATGAGGTTCAGGAGTACCCGGACATGCTCCTACCAGGAAAATCTATTAGTCTGCAGGACAATGCCCAAGGGGCCCAGTGAAAGCCCCATCTTATGAGTCCTGTAAGGGCGGAATGGATCTGTCCATTGAATTATTACCAGGTAAAAACTCGTGCATGACGCCGGAAATGGACGATACAACCGAACGGGCTATTGTCACGGTTAGCGTTTTCCATGCTTGCATGTCCGGCTTGTTCTTCGGATTTAACAGGGCAACATAAGATGGGGTGCTGACTGGTCAGGAAGTGGTGCAGCAGAGGATCAGGACCACATACATTGCCGAGGTCCCTTCTGATAATGGGCAGAGGTGGGGTCACGCAATTAGACTGACTTCACGAGGAGAAAAAGGGACACGTGGTATTAGGGCAAAGCCACTACTTGTAAACTACCGATAATTAACTGCTTGTGGCCACTGCGGTGTGGTCTTCAAATGGGGCCGTGGGGACCTGCACCTTTGCTCATGACCTTCACCATCCCACTCCCCTGGTGGTCACCACCAAGCTCTAGTACCACTTAGTTGATCTTCAAGTTTTTCCCCTTTACTTCATGAGTATCACACATACTCTGCCTCATTGCCTTATTTCTATATTAGTGGATAAGGCATGTGTCTTCACATACCCAACTCAAAAAGCAAACGCTGTTTACTTTCAAATCTTTTACTTTTGCGGCAAAGTGTATCTTGGTCTAGTTGTTAAATTTACCATCATGACTTCCCTGGGTTCCAATCCTCTCAACTGTAAAATAGTGAGAATAAAACCATCTCTATTTACATCTCAGGTTGTCATAAAAAACAAGTGATAGAATGGATGTGAAATCACCTTGAAATTTAAAGCACTACAGAAAGAAATACAAGGTATTATTGTTTTTTGATTCTTGCCCATTTCAATGTTGCCCATCTTAGGATACAAAGGTTTTGGGGACCTATCTTTTTTTTTTCAGTATTACTAGGGTTATACACTCCCTGATACTTCAATATAAGAGTTGTCAAAACAATAGGCACCTGAAACACACTCACTGAAAATAAATTGTACTGCAGACGGGGGAGAGGAAAAGGAGGGTCTCTTTTAGAATCACTAGTAATGATGTGATGCTTTTTGTCTGATCCATTTAGTTGGTTTCAGCATGAACTATGTAACTGAGGAAAGGAGAAAAAAATAGATTTATTGAATATTTATATAAATGTAAGCCTCACAACAACACTGGAGGTAATATCACCCTAATTCACACAGGAGAAAAACTGAGGCCCAATGTCAGAGAGCTAGCAAAAGACTTGGCTTGGATACAAAGATCTGCACAAGCTGGACTCTTGACTGCACCATGTGGCATATTTGATTTTGTCACAACTTTGCTTTATTGTTTAAATATACACCATTGATCTCACGGGGCTACATGTAGATGATGATTCAACACAACTTGGGCAGGATGGAGTCAGTGCTGCAGACGGCCCTGCGGTGCCACTTGGTAATGTTACAAGTGACACCGTGGAAACAGGCACCCATGTTAGGTACCAGCAATGACACACACACTTTATCTCAGCCATTCTTTGCACCTCCACTTGATATGGCACTCCTATCACGCTAGAAAAATCCACGAGTCAACTTACAGGCCCCAAGTGCTTGAGTCAGTATTAATACTGAAGGTCGGGGCTTGTTAAGAGCGTTTCGGAAGCTGCTTTTGCAAACAACGTACTAACTTAACATTAACAGCATCGCTTCCACCAAAGACCTTTAAAGAAGAGGATGCCTGGCAAACAAGAGCAGGACACAGGCAAGAGCCTCAAGCTACCAGGCTTTAAGACAACACAGGCATTTCATAAGCCTTGATTACAGCAGTTCCCCCCGACCTGTGGTCATATATTCCAAGACCCTGAGTGGATGCCTGAAACCATGGATAGTACTGAACCCTATACGTACTATGTTTTTTCCTATGCGTACAGGCCTATGATAAAGTTTAATTTACCAATTAGGCACCATAAGAGATGAACAACAATAACAACAAAACAGAACAATTATAGCAATAAAAGTATATGAATGTGCTCTCTCCTTCAAAATATCTTAGTGCGCTATATGTACAACATGGATGAACTGGACAAAGGGAAGATTCACATGGCATGCAGTTTCATCACACTACTCACATCGGTGCTCAATTTAAAACTTACGAATTGTTTATTTTTGAAATTCAGACTGCAGCTGACCGCAGGTAACTGAAACCGCAGAAAGCAAAACCGTGGATAACGGGACTGCGTGTAGTTTTTCTCCTGGTACTGCCATTGTTTTCCAGCTACGCAGACAAAACCAACTCTCCCATCAAATAGGTACAGGCTGTTAGAAATTCATGCTAAGTGGCATTATCATAACTATAGTGAATTAAACTGCAGAAAGGCAAGCTGTGTAACTCCAACACCAGATTTAGTTGAGTTAGAAGGTCAACTCTAGGGAGTTTGTCAGCAGAAAGAATCAAGGTTTTGAACAATTTATAGCTCTCAGAACAACCTACATCCAACTGTTAAATCACTTCCATGCCAGGCAATTATGTGACCTGCGAGAAGTGATCATGTGCTTCAGAGTTTGTCATTAGCTTTCTAAAAGCACATAAATGAGAAAACACTCAGCCCGTAAACATCGTATTGTTCTGACATGAAGGGTCAAGGGGACAATGTGGCCGTGGTGTACCGAAGTGACGGGACAGCTTCCCAGACCCTGGTTCCAGCCTCCCCGTCCCTGCCCCATTGGCAGAACACTGAATGATGCTTGAATGGTGGGTTTTTGTTTTAGTTTTTGGCTTGTCTTTTGATTCTCTGCAGGATTACTGGCTGCTTATGGACCCAAAGCCACTGGCCCCTTAATTTGTATCCTTCCTCCTCATTGGCACTGAGTATTGATTGGCCCAGAATAGAGGGGGCAATGACCCTGAGGATACAATGATTACAGAGGAGAGGACACAAGTTCAGAACTATTTTAGTAAGAATCTTTTCTGCAAGCAATGAGCTGAACACAAGGAGAGTAAGGGCTCTTCCTACAATCACCTGAATGGAAGCTGATTACAACCTAACCAACGTGTTAACAGCAGTTCTGGATGATGCCAACTAGTTGGGTTTCACACACATTGGCCCGTGACATCCTCACCAGTGCCCCTGTGCTGGGTCCCAGGGAGCCTGGCTGCACACCCACCTGTTTGGCCTGATTGACACAGCACATGTACTGGTTGGCCAGGGCAGAGCAGCTGAGGGTCTGCTGGGCGTTCTGGCGGTAACACTGGAGAATTTTGGCCTGCAGATCGGCACAGACTGGGTGAACCTCATAGCGCCTGAAAACAAAAGCAGGGATCACTGAGACAAATGGTCTTCCATCAGAACAAAGAGCAAGGACAAAGCATGTATTATTCCATAGAACATTACATAAGATACACGTGTCGAAAAAAAAGTTTAAGAGAAATTATTTTCTTCAACCTTGAAAGGAAGAGACATACAAAGTAAATGACTTCTATGACATTAGTTCCATTAGATGACACCACCGTGTGCCTCTCTGGACATGGTAACAGTGCCACCCAAACCAAAACCTGAACCAGGTGAGTGGTGTCCCAAGTCTTCCGCCTCGCCAGCCGTGTCACAAACCTGGGAACCCCAACTTCTGTCCCCAACTCCCACATCCAGCTGGTCACAGAGTTCGGGATCCTCCAGTTGGGTCCCCTTTCTCCATCCTCACTGTTTTGACATTCCTAATCCTTTAACCTAGGCTCAAATAATGGCCTCCAAAGTGCCCTTCTATCTCTGAGCTTTTACTCTCTCTACTCCTGCCTTCCAGAAGCAGGTTCTTTCTAATACAGAAATCTCAAATAGCATCTCTCCCTACTGCTTTCTAAATACAACACAAGGTCAACAGGCAGGTCTTCCAAATCAGGTCCTGACTGCTCTTTAGCCTTAGCTCTCCACCCTGCCACAGCACGACCAGACCAGCTTCAGGGTTTGATTCTTACATGTCCCTTCCCATCTTTGCTCATTCTACGCTTGATATCAGGAATGCTCTGCACCCAAACTCCCACCCATTATAAAATCCTATATATCTGGAAAATACCTACTCGTCTTTTAACACCTGAGCTAAATACTGACACGCTACCTTCTCTGTGCAGCTTTCTCTAGCTCTCCCCGGATCCATGGTACCCAGCTGAGCCTGTATTCACTTCCTTCTGTGCACTTCACTCTGATTACACGATAGTCTCTATACACTATAGAGCGTTTACTAGGCTACATTTACTAGAATGCAAATCCCAAGAAGTAAGGACCACGTCTTATTTTCTTTGTGACCTCAGCTATTGATAAGGATACGTCTTATAGAAGCCATGAAATAAACTGTTGAGAATACAAATGGGTAAAAGGAAAAATATTTTTTTAATTCCCTGGACTAAAACGTTACTAATTATACTTACAATCTCAGATTTTAGCTAGACTGCTTTCAGTGAATACACAGTACCAAATTTAAGTGCTTCCATAAAAGCTTATAATATACACTTAAAATGATAATAAAATAAACCAAATGAATTATACAAATGAAAATGAAATATTCCTATTAAGATGGTAGAGGAACTTTGATTATAAGGACTAAACACACAGAGACAATATGTAATACTGTAACTTTTAATCTAGGAATTCACATATATATTTTCTCAAATTAGTTTTGCTTAATATAAAAGGCTTCCTGTCTTTCATACCAGTTCATTTTTTGAAATTTAAATTTTGTTATTGCCACAGTAATCTCGAAATAGCATTATTTTAAATTTAATGGATTCTAAAAAACCCCTAGAGAATACGGGAGGAATATTTCTCATCAATAAGCAAACCTCTGGGTGACTATTTGTCTCCTCATTTCTTTTATCCAACACATTAAGCTAATATATATTTTGCTAGAATAGAAAAACTGAAAGGCAAACTGCGTTCCTGGTCCCGGAGGGGATTTACTTCCCACTACCCTCTAAAGAAAGCAGACGTACAGGGGGAAAAAATAACCCCACACATTTTACATAACATTGCTTTTACTCTTTTATTCATTACCTTACTGCTCTGCCAAAGACCCAAGAATGGAATTTAAACTCAATCCCAGGAGTTTCAATTCTCAACGATTCCGAAGTTCACAGGTCTGTGCCTTTTTTCCTGGTCATGGATTTCCTTAATCCCCTCCCGTGAACATCAGTATCTAAAACGAGTCGGCTATGCTTCAAAGAGCAGAAACACAGACACCACTGACTGACTGATTGCAGCAAAACACACACCTGGATCAATACCAAATGGAATATGATGAAGCATCAGGTCAGCTGAACCTAGCACATGCGTGACTAATCCCTATGTACCACAGTTCATGGGGAAGCGCGGTACATTCTACCCTAGTGCTGAGGACCGTCGTTTCACCAATGTATCTTGCTTTAAAAGGAGACTGAGGAGAGAAGATGAGAACAGTCCTGACCAGATACATGGCCCTTCCTCATTAACACAGAGGAAAGGACTGCAAAGAATGTGCTTTCACATACTACACATCATAAAGATGTTATGGTTTTTTTTCTTATAAAAAGATTCATCTAATACTTTTTTAATAAGGAGTCATCTAGTGGACTCCTTAGAAAAAGGTACTTTAAACTGTATATAAGCATTTACCCTGAGTTGAGCTATTAATCATGCATGTTGAAGTACATGAGTTATTTATGATTTGAAATGTGTCAAAATATACTTTTATCACCACAGACCACTTCTTGGGCCCTTGATTTCTCCTGTAGTACTCTGCTAGGTGTGCACACGCACATACACGCACACAGACATCTGAAATTCTTTTTGGACACACTTCGACCCTTATTGATGATCAGATGGTAGAAAGGGGAAAAGGGGGCAGTCGACATTATTGTCTCTCAGTTCCTGGACTAGACTCTGGTACATTTTTCTTGGATTAATCTGTAAGAACACAGCTCTGCCTCTGTATTGATCTGCAATGCTTGCTATGCTGCCCTAATGCACTGTTTTCACTTTGGGAAAATGCTAAATGAGATTATGGTCTAGCATTAGGCGGCCATAAAACGAGAGCCTGGCACCTCCCATTCACAAAAAGGGCTTCAAAGACATTTCCGGTACGCATTATGGTATACCTACACAGTCACTGAGTCAGCGATGGGTCTGTATTGACTGCTTTCATTCCCACTGATGGACAAGGCCACTGTCAGGCAAAAGTAACAAAAGACAGAATTTCAAGAGACCTAAGAAGCCAAATCACATCTTAGCTGCAAGAGACATTTAAACAACTTTATTTCTTCGTATGGAAATGAGATTTAAAAATAAGTGGTGAATGAATGATAAATGTTAAGAGAAAGGTAAACTATAAATCTGGAGAATTCAAAACAATAATAGAGTGAGAGATGGAATAGTTATCCAAAAAACATATTTAGCAAATAAATGAATGGATGGATGGATGGATGGATGGATGGAATAAGATGATGCTTGAAAATAGATAGTGATCGAAACCAATGAAGAAAAAACCCAGCTTAGTGGTCACCTGAAATTACCGGGGACTTGTGATGGATTCCATCACCAGTATACGAGCGTCTTCCTCTGCTTTTCTTCTCCTTCTCCTATTCCTTTATTCTCTGTTCCCTTCCTCTCCCCTGTTCTCACCATCACAAGGGAAGGCCCTCTGCCCTTCCCATCCACACCTGGGGGGTATGGGAAGCCAGGCGGGCTGCAGACAGGTTTCAACGGCAGAAATGGAGACCCCAAGATCTGAATACAGAACAAAATCAAAAGAGGCACTCCTGGTAGGTATTCTGTAGCCAAGAAAATGTTTTCTTTTTTCTTTGTAATGTTTAACACTTAACATTCACTTAAAAGGCTGCTAAGAAAATACATCCAAGTAGTTTCCTCATGTCACTGACAAGTCCATTGCAGAAACTTTTGGAAAAAGAATAAAGATCCACAATTAGGCTGCTTCTAATCCCTCAGTGCTTAAAATAACACGGTGATGAACAGAAGTTATTACTACAGGTTCCGATTATTTTCCGGGGGTAGTTTCCTACGTGTTGAATTAACTGGTTGTAGAGAAATGGAAACAATTTGGTCAAAATGAAGCTGACAGCAGTTTTCAGAACCCTCCTGTTAAGACTCTAAAATGCAGCCAGAGGACACCCCCTGCACCCCCCACCCATTTATATTAGTTGAACTAAAAAGATGCGTTCTTCATTACCTCAAAATGTAAAGCTGAGATCCACACTAAAGAAGTTGCTAAGACAGGAGAGTAGGAAAAACAGAAGTGAAGCCAACAGATAGCTGGCTCTACACCAGGCACGGGTGATTGCCGAGAGAGAAAACTACTCTTAATCATACCACTCCGCACCCAGGAGGCCACGGAGGTCATGTCATGACAGTCAGCTAGCTGCCACAACTTCTTAAACTCTCTGGAACACAAATAAGGATCAAATAAGGATCCTTTCCCTGTAGTTAGACCAGTCAGGATGCTGAGGGGAAATGGGGTAAAGAAAGGGAGAGAGGGGGTGAGAGAGAGGGAAGAAGGGGAGGATGGGTAGATGCATGGATGGACGGACTGACAGACAGACAGGAGAATGGCTGGCACGAAAAGGAGAATTTTGATTTTTTAATAGATTGTGACAATGTGTCCTGCATGAAATCTGGTGGTCTCATAAAACAGCATCCACCGTATTAAAAGCAGACGCATGACAGAGTCACAGAGTGAAATCTTGGGTGCTGATTCCTGTGGCACAATGCAAAAGTCTCTGGTTTTATTCTGTAATAAACGTTTCATTAGATGTTAAGCCCAGGGGTCAGGATTTCTGCTTTTCTCTTACAACACAAAACTAAAGCTACCAAGCACAAAGCCAATATTTAAAACGATGTAATAATCCACTCATTTCTTTTATCATTTATAATAGAGCGATCACAAAATATAAGGGAAGAAAGTGTTACTCAAATGTATCTATTATCATCTATTAACATTTTTTTCATTTTAAATTTTACCTTAAATTACAATATTCTAACATCAGTTCTCAGAATAAAATGTAAACAGCCACTTTCTAACAATGCAAAACCTGAAAAACAACTCAATTGGAAGCTTCTCTAACATTCTTAATAACTGCTAACCATCTTTATTAATGGTGTGTCTATCTGAGCTGTAATCGGATTTCTACAATTACTCTTTAGAGGACACCCATCTCTGAAAGTTCCCTGCCTTCTTGGTTTCAATTTGTATTCATATACATTTTGCTATACAAAACCTTAAAAAAGTAAAATGCAATAAAAACAGAAGACATTTTTTACATTTGTTTTCTAAAATGATGAATGATACCTCAGAGGCTGTGTGTTGTCTCAACACCAAAAACTGCACAGAGGCCTCCCCCGTTAGCAGAGGAGGGGATGTGGACCTTACCGACACCTGGTCCTGCATTCAGTTCAACGAGCCCATCCAGCTGAACACAAAGAGCACTGCACCATTTAACCCACAGATTCCAGCCGCTGGGGTGTTAGGGAAGACAGACTCGGCTTTGGCCAGAGATAACAACAGAGAATGTAGAATTCCATCCTATAACAATACATTAATATTTAACATTTTCATTTTAATCTGCTGTTGACTTAAGAAAAAGATGTCAGGATCACAGCTCAATAATCTGGATCCATAGGAGGGTGATGTACCGGGTGGGAGGGGAAAGCACTGCCAGTCTGCCCCAGACTTCAGGATCCCGGGGAAGAGCCCCACAGCTAGCAAAACCCCTGAGGGAGGACCCCTGGCCCCCTAGCCCAGATAAAATGAATACAGTGCTGTACACGCACGGGCACACTGTTCCCCGACCTCACATACACGAGGTACATGACCACGAACACACCCGAATATAAGGCACATAAAAACCTAACAATCTATTTGTCTTTCTTATTCGGGAGTACTGGGTAATTGGAAGTGATGGGGCTAGTGAGGGCAAAGCTATGCGAATAGTGGGAACTTGGTGACACGTGACCACATGAAGGCTGATGGGGATGGGGCTGGCCAGCTCTGCCTTCCCATGGTACTTGGTGGGTGACACAGTCTGGGGGATCCCTAATGTCTGGCTTCTTTTCCTGAGCAGGCAGCTCTGACTCCACTCCTCAGAGAAGCCCTGCAGCATCCTGCAACCTGCCCGTACCCTGGGTGGGATCCTGATACACGGCTCACCCCACCAAGGGTCTGGATGTAGAAAAATGGGGCCATCGTCTGCTGTATCTCCAAAGAACAGGGGTCCTAACTCTTTTGTTTTCTAAATAATTTCAGAAAATCTGGTGACTCAGAGAGGCTAAAGGCAACTTAATGTTAGTAAGAAATTGTTTTTCCAGAAAAATTTTCCAAGTAATAACATCTTTGACATTCAGTTGAAAAGATCTGTGAAGTCAAGACATCTGGTATGTGGCACAAAAAAATAAAATCGATCAGTTGGCTGAATTTTATTTCCCACCATATCATGGTCTCCTTGACATATCGGGGCTATCTGCTGCAAGGTTTCTATCTCTAAAATGTGAGCTAAAATAATTCTTACTTACATAAGAGGTCTGGAGTAAGAGGTAATAATTACATAGAGTTTGGGGACACAGAACGTAACTGATGTCAACACTAACTCAGGCTGGAGCGACCCCGAGTCAGCTTCCAGACCACACTTACTCAGGACAGCCACGTACTCAGGAGGTGTTATTTTCTGCAGCTCCCACAGAATGCTCATTAGGTGAAGCTCTCTGGCCAACACACTGCACCTTAGTCTGGGTGAGCCTTAATTTAGAGAGGCATAAACCACCCTTCCCTCTGCCGTTCTTTCTCAATGATGCTTGGAATATTGTTATTGCTAAATAAATGTCAAGTAACAATGCTTTAATAGAAACGGCTGCCGGTGGCTTCACAATGCAGCTCTTTGTGGTAACAGTGCCCATGAGACATCGGTAGTTTATACAAAGTATCCTGGGTAGAGACATCACTGGCCACACACACAAGAGGAACAAAATAAAATCACAGTTCAGGGAAGGGGACCTCAGTTATAAGAACGGAAACAGGGACCAGTTGGTCCCTTTGAAAGACCTATCAGCTGCGGAATGAAAAGATGTCCAGGGCTAAATGTTCCATTTGAATCTCCAAACGATACCGCAATGTGTGAACAAGACTGAGTAATTTTCACACACACCAAATTATTTTAATTTGAAATATCTCCATAAGTCTTCAAGGCCAAGAGAAGCAACATCACCATCACTACTAGTATTAAAGAATGGCATGGTATTTACTCTCACCTGATTTTGTAAAGTATTGAATTAGATAACTTAGAAAAATGTTCATCTTGAGCATCACAACGCATGACCCTTGGATTTCTTTTACTTTAAATATGTGTATCTATATAATATACTGAACTTCTGTTGACACCAATTAAAAGTTACTTTACCCCCTAGGCTTTGTGAGTTATTTCCATTCCCCATACCCTTACTTCGGAATGTTGACTGACATTGCTGTAAAGATGGAAAACAGGAGGACTGGCTGGTTCATTCATTCTTTCATCCGTTCATTTGCTCCCACCACAAATAGGAAGCCAGACATTTATTAAGCATTCATTTCATGCTGTCCACTATGACAGGTGCTGAACACAATGTCGTCCTTGCCTTTAGCTAGCTCACAGTCTAGTGGGGGCGGGACAGAGGTGGTGTACACAAGGTCTCATGATGACACTGGGAGGTGGTAGACTAGTAAACAGTGCTAAGCAAACCCAGAGACCTGGTGATGAATGTGAAGGGAACTGCATACACAGTGTCCCCGATAAGAGGCCTTTCATCTCCAGTGAACAGGGAGTGACGAATGACCCCCAAATTCTCCTGAAGTAATGACACTATAGAGACAGATTCAGAGACAGAGAGAGACCCCCTTTGACCTTGGGGATTTTAACACACCCATAACCTGGTGACTCCAAGCTCTTTGAACTTGTTTTCCCTTACAGAAAAGTGTAGTGTGTGCATTCAGGACATTTGCTAACACAGGCTTGGTTTGGAGAGGTGGGAGTAGCTGCGTGTAGTAAAAGCTCATAAATTCTTTTAGTCAAATAGGAAATGCACAAGGAAGTACTCAGAGGCCAGAAGCCCGGTTTCAGACCTACCAACAATAAACAAATGTACAGAGATGCTCCTCACTGCTAAGTCCTGGGCTCTGGAGGTGTCTTTCAATGTGTGGTGCCTAAGTGACTCTTCAGCCTTCATTGTCTTCCCCATTCAGGAGGGCCTTCTGTAACCGGCCTATTGCTTTATTACTTGATATGGCCAAGGAGAGAACTGGATAATTCATATCCAGTTCAATGCCCAGATTTGAAGGCAGGAGGGAGAGAGGAGGAGCTGGATAAGATGGGGAACGTAAAAGGATACTGGGAATCAGAACTGACTGGAGTAGGAGGGGAATCCTGGTGGAGAAGGGGAAGGCGCTTTGGTCCAGATTAGTTCAGAAGGAGAAAAGGCAGAGGGACTGGCTGAGCACCCAGCAACCCAAGGGGAAGGATAAGGAAAAGGGGCGACTGCATATCCCAGGCTATGGAACTAAAGCAAACTGTGGCGTTTGTTTTCAAAGATAACTTTAATTCCAAGTTCTAGAAGGAACATGACCCCCGTGATCACCTGTTCTTCCTGCAGGAAGCCCTCAGGCTCAGAGGAGGAAGCACGGAGATAGCCAATGTGGATGTCTCCCGCACAGCCAAGGGGCCTGGGGCCGCCAGGCCTGCCAGCTGAGCACGTTTTTCTGATGGAGGATACCTGCAGCGACCCTAAGACCTTAGGAACAAATGCAACGAAACACGGCACACAACCTCCCAGAGACAGTCCTTCCATACTTGGAGGAATATTTATTTCACAGGCTTACATCAATTTCCTCAATGAGACCTAACTACTGAATAGGAGAGAATCAGAGAATCTTCCAGTTGAGTAGTACAGTATCAGCAGCCTATGCAGAGATATGGCTGAGCACACACTTTTACGTTAAGCTCCTATATTTAGGTGCTTACAATTTTTCGAAAAGAATTACCTTTGGGGGTGAATATTTTATGCGCCTTCTCAGCTGAGGGGTGACTTGGGAGTGAGAAGTTTGGTGAAACTCCACTTGAATCACCCAAGCATAAAAATACACTGAAGGACCCCTTCCCTGCGGTGACCCCGTTTGAGAGAGTGCTTTTATTAATGCTAAGATAGGTCAAGAACAGCTTCAGTTTAAATTTCCAAGCTGTCACATATCTCAAGGAGGGCAGTGACACATCCTAGAAAAACTAGGTTAAGACCAAATATAAGTCTGTGGTGAGAGAGCGTCTTGTGTGACCTTAGGTGATCCTGTTTTTCTGCTACATTTTGAAAGCAAGATCCAAATAACAGATACACTCAGGAAGGAATGTGTCTGGCCCCTTTAACAGAAAAAATTGCAAATGTCTTTATGTCAGTGATAAGTGAAGGAAAGAATGAGCCGCAATGCAATGCTCTGCCCTCTCAGTGTCACAGTTCTCAAATGCGAGTGGCGGGAGTAGCAGCTGGGAAGAGGGGCAGAGGTAAGCCTTGCGTGTCCCATCCTTTGGATGGCTTTGCTCAGACACTGCCAATGGAAGAGGGAGATCCCAAGGGGAGGGTGAAAGGCCATGCCAGCAAGCCTCCAGGGACACAGGGCTGCCAGGCCAAAGACTGCCACATGGACATGACAGCATGGCCATTGTGTTTACACTGCAAGGGGGTCAGTTAAGGGTATGCAGAAACAAAGCAGGGAGAAAACCACACGCCCACACAGGACACACCTGTAAGGTGACAGGTAACAGGGAACGCAGTTGTCAGGGGCTCAGTCCATCAACAGGTGCTGCAAATGCTCCGAGGAGAGAGGTCACCGCCACTGGGCATAGCCCGGGAGTCCGTCGGGGAGAGGGACGGATGTTAAAGACCTCAAAGGCAGGACCACCGAGACAGGGAGGCCACCTGAGAGGGTCTGTGCGAGTCCAGGCCCAGGCTCCGTCAAGCCGGTCATGCCAGTCATGTTCAGGGAACTCCGGGTGTGGGGAGGGCTTGCAGAGGGACAGGATAGCCTTCCAATAAAAGGTGGTGTGCTTAGATTCCCTGCCACAGGTGCTGGCAAGCCACCAGCCCTTCCAAAGGAGAGAGAAGTCACAGAGGTGCCACCTCAGGGAGGTTGGTGTGACGGAGCGGGAAGTCAGTGGAGCAGTACCCAGCTGTGGCGCCAGGCGGGCGCGGAGGCGCTAGGCAGCAAGAAGGGAAGGGTGTGGTAACTCACAGGGCAGCGCGACAGAGGAGCAAAGCCTGGGCAATGTACATGTGGGTTCGGCCTGGGGGCTGCAGGGTGAGAGTGCTCAAGGAACCCCAGGAACCTCAAATAGAAACACCCTACCGTGATGTAGAGTGCAGAGACGGAGCTCGGCGTGGGGGCAGGGCGACAGTCACAGGCTGGGACTCCCGTGCAAGACACACCGGGGAATGCTGGGACTGAAGGCGGAAGGACAGCTGAGCCTGGGGGACCGGCCTCGCGTGGGAGAATGACAGAGAAGATGGACCAGTCAGGGAGCAGAGAGTAGAGAAGCAGCAGTAAAAAGCGGCCTCCCAAGGCTGGGGGAATCACGGGGAGACTGGCAAAGGGGGAAAAGACTGAGGATGAAAGGCGATGGAACGCCCCCCAGCCCCCCAGCAATGTGCAGAAACAACTGCAGTAGGTAGCGCCCGAGGCAGAGGCCACATGGCAGGGACCACGTAAATGAGGAAGGGACAGTGAAGAAACAAAGGCCATGGGATTGGGTCAGCTCAGCATCCTTTACTGAGTGCCTAGTATGGGTGGGGGGGGGGGGGATATGAGTGAATGAATGTGAAGGGCAGACGACCCTCCGGTCCGCGCTGCTTCAAGCGTGTATGACTGGCAATGGGAAAAACTCCATCTGGCTGGAGGTGACTGCGACAGGTCTTAGACGAGCTGCAAGAACCGCAGCGGGTCCTAAAGAACGCAAAGGACTCGAGGTGCGATGAAAGGCACCCAGGTAGAAAAGTCCAAGCAGCAAAGGCAGTGAAAGAAGATAGAAAAAAAAGACCAGCGCTAGAGGCAGTGACATCGCTACCAGGCTTTTTTAAAGATTCATGTGGAGATGTACAGCCGGATCCGAAAGCACGTGCAGCAGGACGTGCTGTGCAAGCCGATGAAGGAGCTCCCGCCGAGTGCAGTGCGCGTACAGGTGTGCGCAGAGGCCGAGCACACAGTGAGGGCGCTTCCGTGGTCAACGGACTCTTCGAGAAAGCCGAGAAGGGCCGGGAAGCGGGGCGCGGTCCACGTGGACAGCATGTGGTTAAGGAGAAACACGCTTCGGCTTAAAGCAGAGCATC
Source organism: Lyroderma lyra (assembly GCA_004026885.1). Classification (NCBI taxonomy): domain Eukaryota; kingdom Metazoa; phylum Chordata; class Mammalia; order Chiroptera; family Megadermatidae; genus Lyroderma; species Lyroderma lyra. The sequence continues at coordinate 65,712 of PVJL010005064.1, forward strand.
CAGGTGAACGAGGCTGGTGAGGTGCGGGAGGCGAGGAGACTGCGCGGTGGGGAACCGCGAGTGCTCAATGTGTCATCTGACAGCGCTGGGAGAGGGGGCTGAGAAAAGAGAGATTCTCCTCGCAAAGGTGCCAAGGCCTGCAACTGGGCAGGGGCCGGAGCGGAGCCCTGGAGAGAGGCCGGCAGGCCGTGTAGGAGGAGCCTGGAAGGCCTGGGGCATCCATCACAGGAGACCCTCTCAAACCCCACGTCCTACTCCCCATTACAGCACGTGCTTCTGAATGCACAGGAAATGTTTGGGGCCGGGACATACATACACACTTACACTGAGCCTAGTGCTTCCAGTCTGAGCTCCCTTCCTGCTCTCCAAAATAAGCATACCCTAAAATTAACAGTTAATTAACAGTTAATGGAAAATGGAGAAAGCTTGACATAAAATATACTTGAATAGGAGTTTACGGACGTTGGTCAACTACAATTACTTATTCTGCATTAGCTCATTAGGTAAGCTAGTTCAGTTTAAAAATCACAGAACATAGATATATGCTGATATAAGCACAAAATGTGTACAACCAATATACAACTGGTGACAGCAGCTGCTCCAAGGAGGAGAATTGGATAGGAGGTCACAGACCTAAGAAAGCGATTTATTTTTGCATGTGATATTTAAGTTTTTCATCATGGGCATATGGTGCTTACTAAGAAGTAATTCATTTAAAAGATGGCAATGCCATATTATTCACATATATTCTGTATGCCCTGAGGAACTGCTGCTAGAAAGTTTGCTCTCCCCGAGATGCCCAGGCACCCAAACCCATTTCTGTGGGTTCTGCGGCACAAACAGGAGACAGACTGAAAACTCAAGGCAACACCAAGACACGAGGTACGAAACCCCACACGCACACCCGACCAGAAGACAAGAACGTAAAGCAGGAAGTAATTCAAAATTCCTTCCAACATGCCAGCCCTTCTGATTTAGTATCTCAGCAACCTTGTGAGAGAAAAGACAAACAGCCCGACTATCTGAAGTCACAGGGCAAACTACTGGGAGTAGCATGTAGCACGAGGTTTGAAAAGCCTGGAAACTTTCTCCCTCCAGGAAATTTTCTGCCTTTCTCACAGCTCTCTCCCAACCTCCCCACTCTCTGCATGGTGAGTGAGCCCCAAAGCGCAGGTCTTTGCCCTGAGGTTCTTGTACAGTTCCTGATAAGGTTCCTCTTTCCTCCCGGAGGGGTCTCTGAGTGCTCTGTGCGTGCCAAATGCGTTTTCCACGTGTCTGCTTTCATAAAATACACCGACAGTAATCTCACCCACCCGAAGCCAGGGACTAGATCTGATGGTCCTGTTCAAGTTTTTCTGAGTCTAAGACCTCTAGACTAAACACCAACTAGATAGCTTCAATTCATTTGATTTCCATTTTCTTATCCAAACAAGATCCCCCCTGCCCCCCCATTTTTCATCAACAGCAACACCGGTAGGTAGCTCACCATCACGCATTGTTTTAGTTCTCTCATTGAGATTGTTAGGCCTTCCTTTGAAAAGTCTCACTTTCAACTCTTCCTCGGTTTCCCCCATGCACACCCTAGGCTAAGCTATCAGTTCCTGAACAGACTGCTCCTATTATTAGCCTCCAAATAGTCTCTAGCCCCAGGCTGTCTCCTTTTCAAGCTCCTCAATGTGACTCTACTAAACGCACACCCTGTGGAAGGCACGCCTTTCCTAGGAGCCAATCAGGATACTTCCTTCTCCCTCTCCACCTCCCAGAGCTAATTTTACTTTCAAAATAGTTCTCACATCCCTTGCCTCCTCACAAGCTTCTACTTGTGGTGCTGGGAGAAAGAGAACTCGCTGAAACTTATGCTAAACCACTTTGTACCTCTTCTGGCTTCAAAGAGAAGGGCAGGGTCATCTGCAAGGTTGTTTCCAAACACAATCGAATGTGAACGAGCAGAACAGCCCAAGAGCACAACTGCACATATTCCCAATGTCCACTTCCCAAACCATGTTACATTACAAAATCATTCCCCGATTTGATCGCATTTTTCATTCAGTGGTAAGTTTCCACAGGAACTAAATTCACTTCAAAGAGTTTGAAAAAGTGTTCCAAAATCATGATTTTGTACACTGCATCTGAACCTCAGAGAGAATTGTCAACATAAACCTCTTCATTCCCTCCAAGTCCCCGAAAACGAGAAGAAAGTCTCTTTGCACTTGGGACATGGATATGTTTAAGGTAACTAACTAGCAGTAAAGAGAATCACTTAGAACAAGCATGTCCAACCCGTGGCCTGTGAGCAGCATGTGGCCCAGGACGGCTTTGAAGGTGGCCCGACACAAATTCATAAACTTTCTGAAAACATTATGAAAATTATACATGGGCCTTTTCTTTAGCTCATCAGCTATCGTTAGTATGTGGCCCAGGGAAGCCAGAAGGCTGGTCACCCCTGACCCAGCAGGTGAGCTGCTCACTCGTAATCGTCATCTGTTTGGTCTCTAACCTCTAAGCACATCAAATCCCACAGGGTTAACGCTACTGGCCAAATCTGGGAAGACAAGTACACTGTGAATTCAAGTAGCTAATATTTCCCTACTTAATACCCCATACGGGATATACTTCCAAAGCATTACATAGCTAATAAAAGTGGCAAGTTTACACGGGGCGTACAGTCACAGTGAAGTATATGTGCGTCTGTGGAACACACACGCCATCACTCTGTAATTTAAAATTTCTAACATGTTTCTTTTTTTGGTTCTGATTAACTGAAGTATTCGGTACTGATGCCATAAGAAGGTATTAAATTCCAATACCTCAAACAACGTTCAGTCTCCACCCCACGTGTTCTATAAATGGATTTAAGCCTGTGCAGAGGACAGGCAAGCTTTGTAACAGTGAAGTGGCTTAACATTCTAGGCTGCTGCCAACACTGAAATGAACAAGGCCAACCATGAAATGCGGAAGGCAACAACCTGCTCCCCAAATTCTCCAAGTGATCACGGGGAGCCTCACTCAGGAGCCTGTTCCAGAGGTGGGGTCTCAGTGATTCCCACGTCAGGGGACAATGACGTATTACAGTGGGACCAAACAATGCATTCCTCAGTTCATGCTCCAGACTGGATTCGTCGCGCTGAGCTCCATTAGTTTTACATCTCCCTCAGGGTTCCAATTCGGCAGGGTTCAGCTGAGCCATTACACACAGCCCGGAACTGCAAGCCTCTGCCTTATGAACGCCCCTGAGTACAGCTCTCCAGCTGAGTGTTTCTGGAGAAAAACCACATAACCCGGGAAACTCGAATTATCATAAATACATTAAGCAGACACTACATTCTGCCGACCAGGTTTTTACATTTCAGTGGTGAACTCACTCTCGTCCTCTTTACAACGATCCTTTCATGCCATCTCCAACCTCCTCAAACAACTCACCCCTTTCACTCTTGGCCATATTTTTTTCATTTTTCTCTTTTTAACTGAGAAAACCAGAAACCAAGAACTGACTCTCGCATCTTCCAATCATAAAATCTGGATCTGCACCTTTTCTGTTATAATTTGGAGGAAGATCGCCTCTCTTATTAAAAGAAAGGCGTTCCCACACACAGATCCAGTGCCTACCTTCCCTCTACCCTGCTACCTAGTGGGACATTTTTCTCCTCGTATCTTCTGTCTCTTTCTGCACTAGGCCATGTTCACCAGCACCCTAACATTTCCTAGGGCAGTATTCCTATACCCATGCAGCCCAACACCATTAATCACAGATGTTATCATCGGGCATCAGGAATGTGACGAATGAAAAGAAATGCATTTTAAATTTGACCTAATTTGAATAAATTTAAATCTAAACAGTCACACGCGGCTAGTGGCTATCACATTCTAGAAAGCACAGCTCCAGCAAACATGATCAATTATTAATATTACAACAACTGCCGCCACCTCCTTACCCTCCACCCGTTCTCCCGTACCCACACCAAAGTGGTGCTCCCTCTCCTTCAATAAAAGGGCTCCCGCTACAGTCGGAGGCCGCCAGGTGGCACACCCACTAATTTAGTAGACATCTAATGGGACCAATCGCACAGATTTGTCCAAGTAAACGACTCTGCATTCCTGGTTTCGGTAATACTGTGCTCTGCTGCTCTTCTACCAGGTTCTCTGGCTTGTCTTTTGACTGGCCTCTGAATGTGGGAGGTCCTTGGAGCTTCATTCTGGAAGTCTCTTTACATACTCTCTCCACCAGTACCTCAGCCTTGCTCCCAGATTAACCACCACTGTGCGCAGCGATCACATTTGCATCTCCAGCCCAGCCCTCTTACCGCAACTGCCTACTGTTACTTACACCGGAGGTTTTACTGGAGCCGCACCCTTCAACTCGAACCCTTAAACCCTCCTCTACCCATTACGTGTTCTTTCTTTCCCAACTCAGTGAAAGGGAGTTGTCCTTAACACCTTCCTTTCTGTCACTCCCAATATCCCACTGTCAGAAAGTCTTATCAGTTAAAACTTCTGAAATAGCCCAGGAACCTATTTCTCTCCATTCCCATTGCTACTACCCTCGCCCAAGCCACATAACCGCCTGCCTGGTACATTTTGAAAGTAGTCTCCTGGTGTCTATTCTCAGTCTAGTTCCCATTGCCATCCTCCTCTCTACTGCAAGTCATTAACAACACAACCAGAGTGCCCACTTTAAACCGCTCTTCTAACTTCAAGGTTACAACCCCAGCCAGCCTTCCAAAGACTCCCTTCCTCTCTTGGGATAATTCAAAATACTAAGCGTGGCTGACTAGGTCCTACAAGACGTAGCCCCTGCTGCCATCTCCAGCCCGCATGCCTCCTTTCTGAACCCTAGGCACACGCTGGTCTTGCTGCTTTAATGCCCGTGCTTTATGCTTCCCGTGACACACCTCAGCATAAAGAGGCGTTGTCTCTGACCCCTCGCAGATAATTCCCATGGTGCGTGCTCTCATAGGCCTCAATAGCACCTTGCACAACTATACTGTGGAGTCATTTGAGTGACCAAGTCATTTCTCCCATTAGACTCTAAGCCCTAGAGGGCAAAGCTCATGCTTTCTCAGGGCCCTGCAAAACAGCTGCTGAACACCATGGGCTGGCTGCTCAGACCTCCCGCTAGGAGACACGGAGGCACCCTCTGTGTTCACCATTGTGTTAGCCAGGGGTGAATGTGTGAGGGGGAGTAGCCAAACTACACTGGGGAGACAGAAGTTCCTAACATCCAAACTGGAATCAAGAATGAGTTTTCATCAAGTTGACAATGCACTGTAGAATTGTATGCCTGAAACCTATGTCATCCTTGCTAACCGATGTCACCCCAATAAGGCTAACAATAAAAATGAATTAAAAAAAAAAAGAATGCGTTTTCCAACAAAGTAGTACGACCCATTAGTTAGGTTCCATAAAACGCTCACTGCCTGTACTTGAGCTGTTTGCTGTGCTGGTTAACACAGGAGTGGCACCTGGACACATCTGCCCAGACCTGGGCTGCACTTTTTACTTGCTATGGAAGCTTGGGCAAGTGGCTTAACTCTCTAGGTGCAACTCCCTCATCAGTTCCCACTGTTTAAGATCGCTATAAACATCAGTAAGACAATGTGCATGCTCTCAACACAGTGGGTGGGCACGTAGTGATCCTTAACAGGTAGTAAATGCTATTATTAATATTATTATTATTGCAACTAACAAACTCCAGTAGATTATTCTGAGAACCTAACTATTATCACCTTATTTCCATGAGAAAGTGGGTTTCCACTTCAAACAGCCAACTCAAAAACCAAGGTTAAACCCATGGGAGAGTCGGTGACTGTTCACACAACTTGCAAGTGCCCCCAGTGTGCTCGGGTGGTGGCAAAGGAAGGTTCCAGTATGTGTTTTGGATGAAGGCGTCATAGAGCTGCACTCAGGCTAAAAGTCAAACCTCGAGCACGCGGTATAATGAACACAAACCTCTGTATCTTTTCTTTCCTCATGTCGGTTTCACGGGGAGCAACAGTCTCCCCATGAGTAAATGGAACAGTGTCTCAAGTACCGAAGCCCTGGCACAGACCGGCCCACTGCTGCTGGCGGGGCTGCTACTTGTGACGAGGCAGCGAGGGGGAACTCAACGGAATTGATGGCAAACTGCTTTAATGTGCTTTCATCATGGCAAAAGCTGGTCTAAAACAAGTTGGACACTTCAGCAGTAATGGACACCACACAGCTTAAGTTGTTACCATTAAACCAGCATTTAAACAGGCCAGAAACTGGCCTCTTTCCGTGAGTTTCTCTGTCTTTAGTGTCATAAATGTCATGTTGTCAAGTCAAGCTGGTAGTCCTCAGTAGGAGGCCCAGAAGTGCCAATGTTAATTAAAAATGTCAGATAACATTTCAGTTTACTCACGTTGTGAGATCTGTTCCCCCTACGCCACCCTCAAAAACGTCAACCACCAAAACACACTCAGGAGCAGGGACGAATACACAAGCACTAGTGGTGATTTCATTTTCAAATGCTTTCAAATGGACGGCGATCACAGCATTGACTCATGGTCCTGCAGCCCAGTCCATGCCCAGGAATCAGGGAAAGTAAGGGGATAGAAGGACTCTCTTTTTTGTAATACTGGATGCAAAGAAAACCCAGATCAGAAATGCAAGATGGCTTTCCCTATGCCTGAATAAGTAGCCTTTGGTGAAGGATAAATAAGAACCTGGAACCTTACACATAATACAACCACAGTAGCTATTTGTGCATTGAGCACCGCTCAGAAGTTAACTGGACATGACTAAACTATGTTTTATGTAAAAAGCTTGTAAAATTTGGAGTTTTGTTATATCATTTCATTTCATATATCACAGTAAAAGGTATACAATTGTTGTCGCTATACAGCAAGTCAGGAAGCAGAAATTTTAAACCTATCTGTCTAATTTGATCAATGTAAATTGTGAAAAGCAAGCTAACTATGGCCAGCACCTCTAGGCTGAGTTAGGACTGAAGAGTTTTGAAAGAGGAAGGTCTCAGTACTGCTCAGGATTGTAACTTCAGCCGAGGTCTGAATAACTGCCTTGGTGATCTAAATTGAATAAATTAATGAGACAATTTTTATCACAACCACACATAATGAAATAAAGCACTGAGGTCTTTTATTAAAACTATTCAACATGAGAGTAAGTCAATTATAATATTAATCTCTACCAAGTACCATCAATTTTACCACTCTTAGATCTCCATACAAGCTATAAGTGCCAACACTGAGACTGAAGAAGAATCGTTTAATGGGTGGAGTTTTACTTCTCCCAGGCTTTAAGAAATGGGTTCTCTGACTGAAGTCTTTACTTCTCTGTAAACTAAGGCTTCTGCTCATGAGACTCTATTTCAGAAATGCACCGCAGGATGCTATCTCTGCATGTATCACGAGTGCTAATCAAAGTGCAATGTTACTCTATTCTCATTCATTAAAAAGGAAATGGCAGACATGACCGCACATTAAGGACATTTTGCCAACAGCTGTGCTAGTCCTGGCTATTTTTTAGGTTCCTATGAACCCCAGTTTCACTGGTACTCAGGTAGCCTGAAGTAAGGGAGAAGAAACGGGCTCTCCTACTAGGAGCCACATCAGAACAAGAGGTGACAAAATAGAGGCCTGTTTTCGTGGTATCATTTCTCCAAACCTGCTGGTGGGAGGTAAAGTGAAAAGAGAAAAGATACTAAAATCGCACTACACAGCCTGCCCCCCCACTCCTTTCTCTTTCTCATTATTCCTTCCTCCCTCCTCCTTCCCTTGCCCCTCTCTCTCCCTCACCCTCCCTATTTCCGCTTTAGGTATTGCCAAGTAAAGGAGAAACAGCTTTTCATGGAAGCTTCTAACTCAGGGGTAACCAACACACAGGAAAAATGCCAGCTCTCTCAATGCTTATGCTTATGCCAATGACAGACACCCCTGATCGATCATGACACCCCAGGCCAAGCCTTGTCACAGACTCAGAACCCTTCTCAACAAAATGCTGCAGGGAGCCGCCCCTCCCAGAGCTGGTGCCTTCCCCACACTAACGCTCCCCACTGGGAGGGGACCCTCTGGGTTCTGTGTTCTCCCCAGGTCCCCGCAGGTATGGCTGAGTATTTTGTGATACTGAAATTCAGGAGATGCCTGGCTTTCTTCCAAGGAGCACTCTGCCAGACAAAACTCCAAGGCTTCCGACAGTAAGAAAGAGACCAGATAATACCCCATTCCAACTCATTCCACATCCCTCTATAAGGCAAACAAAGCCAGGAAAAATCATCTGGGCTTAGCAGTCTATTTCTTTACTTCCTGGACAAAAAGAGTGGGGAGAAAAGAGCAGGCCCCTATTAATGTTTAAGCCTTGATCGTTACTGCCTGTATTTAAAAGCTGATGTGAGGTTCACGTTTGCTATTTACCCTTTTAAAAAGTACGTGTTTAAAGAAGTTTCAGGACAGTCACTAGGTTGCCTGCATGATTTTAGGAGTACCTTCCCCGTATATTAGCATGCTTGTTCATTTGGCTTTGAATTTAGTTTCTCTTCCTCTGTTCTCTCTCCACTCCTCTTCTCTCTCCAGAAAGCTCTTAATGGTAACATCTCACATCCAACCTTCCTAATTTGGCTCCCCGCCACCTGAGAGGGCGCGACTTCCTGCGCACCATCTCACGGCCTGCGGTCACGGGCCAAATGTGAGTCTCCCAGGCTGCTGCTGTGGTGCTTTCGGCTTTATGACAGGGGCCTGCCTGGCCGCTCTGAGCCTTTCCAGGAACAGAAGCCTCCCAGGCCACAAGAAGCTATTAGATGCAACCTGCTTGGGCCTGGGCCACGCTCTGCTCTCAAGGGCAGCGCATCTCTGCTTCCACCGGCGTTCGTCTTCTCTCGCTTATGAGAGGACTGCCTCCCACACTCGTGCCAAGGATCTCCCAGCATAAAGAAGATAACAGAAGATGAGAGAATGGCAAAAACCTTGCTGGAATTTAATTTGATAAATGGCACACAAAAGCCTCAAAATAACATGGAATATCACAATGGAGGTAGTTTCTAATAACCAGGAATGTGGCTGTCTGAAGAACAGACAGAAGTCAGAAAGGACACACAGGGCATCTCTGTCCATACCTGGGAACCGCAGGCAAGGTGGCGATTTCCCCCTGTACATGTTTGTCCCTAGTCCCCCACAGCTGTTGGCTCTCAAGAAAATGCTAGTTGCATGAGACAGCCATATAAAGAGTAGTACTCGTCTGCTTTAGAGAGAGTTGAAAAGATTTACGTAATTTTTCTGGGGTTCCAAGATTTTTTTTCTTTTCTTTTCTGGCATTACCCATAACGTGTTTGTCCGAGGAATAAACAGAGACGCCTTCCTCCACAATTATATTTGCTTAAAGGAAAACACAGCTGCCTGCCTTGCATATTAAGATGCAACTCAAACTACAGAGACAGAACAAAGATTTCAAAGGGAAGGAAAGTTTCTACAGCATAAAAGACACTCCACCATACCAAAGTGCTTTGAAACTAAAGAAACCAAGGCACAGTGATGACTATTCTCCCCGGGGACAAAAGTCCTATTGAGCAAGAAGCTATCAGTGCCATTTTCCAGAAGAGCCACCTGCTACTACTTGGAACTATTACAGATACTTAGGGGCCGGAATTTCTGAGGCCTTCCATCTACGGGGTTCGTGGGGGTGAGTGTGCCTGCTCGTGCACCCTGAGGCAAACCAATCACTGTGGGAGAACTGAACCGTCCAGTCAACCACTTCATGACCCCCTTCGACCACCAGCATCAGCACACTGCTACTGCCCAGAGGAAACCTTGGGAGAAACACACTAACCCTAGGAGAGCGAGGGAGAGGCCCATTCCTTTGGGGAAATACTGTATTGTTAAGGGGACCCACCCCATCAAAAGTACAGAATGTAGCAAGAGAGGATAACGAGCCTAATAAGAGTTAGTTATGTTATTATTTGCTATACTTAAAATTGCCTCTAATAAGACTGTCGTCACAGTGCTGTACCTTCTATGTGACGTCTTCTTCACGAGGCAACCTTTCCATAAATCAAAGCACAAGCCAATACCAGACCATTTCTTGTACAGCCTGCCTGACAATAAAAGTTAGCAGTGAACCTTGGCTGTTATCAATCTTCATAAACATGCCCACGATGCAGCACAACGGCTCCACACTGCAGTGGGGGGGCCCCGCTAACGTGTGCGAGGTAGTGACCCACTAGGTTAATGGGACTTGACAATCAGTACAGTTTTAATTGAGCCAGAAAAAGAAATGGTTCTCTTATACTTTTCTGCAAGTATGTGGGAATTTTCTCCTCCCTGCCTTGGTTCCATCAGTGCTCTGCTCAGAAAATGCCTATAATCAAGTTTAATTCAGACATGCAGAGCAGACAATAGAGGCCCCATGGGGAGAGCAGGTAGTCAGCTCTCATAAGAAGATAACGTGTTTTGAAGTAGTTAATTGGCTTTCTTGGAAGAGAGCTATCTGACTTGAAGATGTCATTTGTGTTTCCAAGTTCAACTAGAAAATGTTAATGAGATATACTTCAGTTTTGGAAAAACATATGACTCTGTCTAACATTAACAGAAGTGAAAAACAGTCCTCCAAAATAGCAAGATCACGGAGTTGTTTTTTTAAAGTATCAATAATCCTTCCTTAATAAAAATTCACACTCTACAGAAATCTAAGCTGAAGGAGTTCCCAATCAACGACAAACCTTCACTCATAAACAATATTCCACTGTATTCTGACTCGTGCTATAGCCTGAACTGCCCACTGACACGGTCACGGGGAGTGCTCGCCTTCACCCTGGCACGTACTGGAGATGAACTCAGGCAATTAGCTGATGTCCAACAAAAACCAGCAGCGTATTAACGGCCTGTAATGAAGACCATCAACCACTAGATCAATCAAACCATTAGGCCAGACACAGAGCTGTCACACGGCCACAGTCCCCTGTGCTGTAGAATGAAGTTACTCCAGCATGTATTTACTAAGTGCGGGGTGTGGGCCAGGTGCTGGGCGAGATCTATAAACAGAATTAAAATATAATTTCTGCCTTCAAGAACATTTCATTTCCACTGGGAATGGGTTGCACACATTATAGCTTGATTCACACCCTGGTAATGGGCCCTTCAAACTCCTGAGGGTGTTTAATTCTTAGTTGGCTCTTTAGACAACTGTTTCCTCTACTAAATTTAAGGTTCCTTCTAGAGTGAAAACATTCTGAAAGTAGAAGCTGAAAAGCAGGAAAACATTTTATAAGAGATTAATTCAACTTAGTAAACTACAGTATTGACATTAACCGAATACCTGTTAAGAACACTACTACCATAAAGATGGCTAAGATACAGATTATGCCTTCAGGGGTTCTTGCTTTAGAAGGGACACAGGTGCAGAGGCAACCAGAATAAAACTCGGATTGCAATAAGGGCTTGAGTTACAGGAACACACACACACACACACACACACACACACAGAGAGAGAGAGAGAGAGAGAGAGAGAGAGAGAGACAGAGACAGAGACAGAGACAGAGACAGAGACAGCATTTAATTGTGGCCTTTGGGGGTGGGGGAAGACAGAATGGGGAGAAAAAAGGAAGACTTTGGGCACTGACACGTCAGACAGGTCCTGACAAATGGATGAGCTTGCTAGGAGGAAATGTAAAAGTGTGCTATGCCGGAGAGCGAGCTTGAGCAAACCTAGCAGAGGATGACATATAAGGCATAGCCTCTCTTCTCTCCTCAATGATGAACTTTGGGGTCCATGACAAAGTATGGCAAAAGAAGAGGCTGAGGAGGTGTCAAAGGTTATTTTCATAATCGTGTTTTAATACTGTAAGTTTTGGGTAATTGTCCCAACTTCTATATAATAATGATTTATGAGACACTGTCAATTTTTCAGCTTTGAAGCAGAAATTTATTTTGCTTTTAATCATATGGATCAGACTGATGGATGAGTATCTTGAGATTGCAAGGCAAGCTGCTAAGAAAAAACACTACTTATCACTGCAAATCAGGATTATTATAACACTGTGCAACCAGATAATTTGAGTGCTGAGCCTCATGGAAGGCTGAAGGCACTAAGCTGAGCCCCTGATTTTTAAATGTTATATTCATGAAAATAAGCTGCACTGTTTTCTTGACAAGCAAAAGTTATAAATAAGCTTATAAACTAATTCTATTGATAAAATAGTGCAGTATCAGTTGTAAGTGTTAGGGTCCCACACAAGATTTCATTGGAAAACAGGATTCCACTTACTGCTAAGGAAAGGAAAAATGTTTGAAAGCTACTGGCAGCCAGGGAGGGAGCTACAATTGCCTCTGCACTCTCTTCAGGGATCCATTTTCTTTTTCTTCAGAGAAAGGAGGTTATACCTGTGATCAGGCTAACTTTAAAAACCCAGGATGCAGCTGAAACAGACACACGCACGCGCAGCACAAACAAATACACTATTTTTCCTTCTTATACCCCCACCCCGACCCCAAACAGGCTTGCAGTCTTAATTGCAAACGATCGGGAGTTAAACAGGCTTTCGAGAACTCACTTAGACAATCACAAGTGTCACTTTTATTTCTGGGAAAATCATGGTCCAAGGAATTTTCTGACTTCAGAAAAAAATTTTAGCAAGAATTTTGATTGTCCATTACAGGCTGCCAACCTATAATTGCCTGTAATCTCAAACTAATATAAATCTTCGAAAGGTATGACAGGCTATTAGATGAGAACTATCCCATAAACAATAGCTGCATTCACCCAAGCACAGCCTCTCCTCTTTCTAACTAAATTATGTACTTCCCAGAATGTTAAAATATAATTGTTATTTTGAGTAGTGTTTGTGAAAGTGTTGGTTCATGATTTGATAGAAAACATTTGTCGAGTTCCCTGGTGGTGTAGTGGCTTGAGGCTTCGGCGCTGGCACTGTCAACGCTGCGGCCTGAGTTCGAATCCCAGCCAGGGAGCTACCCACATACAAATAAATAAATAAATAAATAAAATTTAAAAGAAAGAAAGAAAACATTTGTCTTCAAACACATGTTTCTGGAGGCACAGCATATTCTCAGTTGCAATTTCCATGTCCAGAAACTTTCCCCTGGGGAAATACATATTGGATTATGTGATGGGCATCAATTTAAAAACACAAGCACAATGTGCTGTACAGAAACTTGAACCCAGGATGACTGTAATAATTAACCAACTATCGACTACCTGGGACGTGCCAAGAACATGAGTGGACCTCATTTAACTGCAGTACAACATCTCTGCGATTATCACCTTGTACAGATGCAGGAAAGTAAGATGCGGGGAGGGAAGGGGCAGGAATAACGTGCGAGAACAAGTCTACTGCGTTATGTGAAGGACAGCTATAACAATTACACCCAATAAAATGTGGTTCACATGGATACTTACTATTTCATTATAGCTATACTGACAGTATGGAATGGAAAAATTATGAGAAGTCCTATGAGTTCAAGAAAATCAGGAAGACCAAGAATCACAAACAAGAGAAAATAAGCTTATTTTCTTGGTAGACGCTATAGCAAAATCTGTAGATTTCCTTAAATCTACTTCTTAGATACTGCGTCATACGAAAGGGAAGATTGATGGCACGGAGTACAAACAGATGTGCATTAATAAGAATGGATCAGCTTTCGGAAGAGCTTGGCCAAACGCTGAGCACTCAGATCTTTTAAAGATCTAGCCTTAATGCATTCTCTAGAGCACCAATCCTATTTTCTTTGCATCATCAAGTTCTGAGAGTATATTTTTCATCTGTCTTGTCGTCAGTTAAAAAGGTGAAGATGTGTATACATTTTGGTTTTCAATTCTCCTGTTACATCAGCTTCTCGGCGCTTCGGTTTCCAAATGCTCCCAAAGAGCTATGGATTGACATTTCTGTCAAAGGACAATTTTTTGCTCTGTAGTTTTTCCCAGAGTTAATGGAAAAAGTTCTACCACTAATCTTCTCAATTCACCTCTAGGGAATTATAAACTAGCAGCACAGACTGCAAAGGTTGTGCCAAAATGTAATATTTTAAAATTACACAAGTCAAAAAGTAGAAAATTTTCACAAAATGGGCTTTCTTTTTCTTTGAGCAAGCAAGCAAACAAACAAATAAACAACAACAAAAAACTATTTGGGAAGTCAGATTTAGATTCATGCTATATAATGAAACCTCTGAGGTTAAGTCTGGAGTCTGCCAACTCTAACCCCACTAAATCCTTATGGAAATTGACCTGGATGGGGTCGAGTCCTACTGTGTGCTGAAATTCTACCTACATTATTCATTGCCCCCTCTCAGAACCCCATGGGTTATTATATATATATGCTTCTTTCTACATCAGCAAAAAGAAGCCCAAGAGGTTATGTAGCCCAAACGTAACACAGTTGGAAGGACTGGTCACAGTTCAAACTCTATCCATGTTATGGAAACAAAAGTACCAGTTCCTAAGGGTTTATGTGCCAATTTGTTTCACTGAAGCCTTTTTTACTGGTCAAATGAAAATATTCATTTGAAACACAACCTGAGTGCTTGACGGGAGGGGATGGGCTTAATAAATTATGGTATATCGATGTCATGGAGTACTATACAGCTATGTAAAAGAATGAGCTGGCGTTGTATGTGTTGACCAGGGGGGCTATATGCCATAGTAAATGTAAGTTAAAGAAGATACATATGGTACAATCTCATTTTTTGTAAAAAATAAAACAAAATCTATGTTTATTAACATTTCTATGGATAGAGATAAATGTGGAAGGATGACTATCAAACTACAACTTCACATGATTTACATTTAAGACACTGACCTGGAAGAAAAAAAAGAAAAATTGCATTTGTATTATTACAAAACAAAAACAAAACAAAACAAAAAGAAAACACACCTTGATAATTAAAAAAAAGTACGACAGCACTTATTTACTTCCATATTCTTTTCATTACACTAAGCCTCCAGGAAGGCTACGAAAAGGCAAAAGTTGATCACAAAATGCAACGGGAAGGAGAAAGATACTTAAAAGATTCACTTAATATATAACACTAGGATGTTCACATTGACTAGAAATATATGAGCTAATTTGATATATCCTAGGTAGATAAAATTAGTTACAGTCATTAACCAAAAATCCAGACAGAGCATACCTAAGTAAACCACACATAATTTGCCTCTACCATTCTTTCTCATGACATGTAGAATGTTGTACTGTGTGAATTCTCAGGATGCCACTCGAAGAGATCATGACTAGGACTATTTTTTAAAGTTCACCATTATACCATTTCAATTAAAAGAAGAGTCCCAAACCATGGACAACAGGGATAGTGCTAAAATGACAAATCCACATACTGGCTTTTGGTGTTCCTCTATCTCCTAAGGCTGTCTGCTAAAACGTTGTAAGGTTTCCCCAGACAGCATTCCATGAACTAAACCTTTCCTAAACTCTCTCATCTCCACCTTTCAATCAAAACTACTCTTTCCTATGCCCCATTTTCTCAAGCCCTGAACTTTGCTAGACAATTAATGGTAAGCTAACACGTGCTTATTTTTAATAGGGATTAATAATGTTAACATAACACTAGCAATTAATATGATACAGCAAATTGTGATTATGATTATAAATACGAACGCATGTATGCGCCAAATACTATGCACGTCTATTTGACAGAAACATCCAGAAACCACATCCAACTCAAAAGACATCATTCTCGTGGTGGGAATCTAATAGGTGATAGAAAAAAAACTACTACCAAGTAGGGAGAACGCTTGGTTAAACCCTCACAACCCTAACTCTGCCTTTCAAAACATAGCATGGAAAGTCCTTCAAAGCCTGCCTCTCACCTTCCCTACGGCCTGATACCCCATCACACCTCACTCCAGTCACTCCATCCACTTCTAGTGTGTGATTCCCTTTGGTGGAGAGCCACTCGCCCTCTGCTTACCTTTAGAGGCCGTCCGGGTGAGGAGGCCCAGCCCACCAGGCAGCTCCGGATTCCCTCTTTACTCCTCTACATCAGCAGGCACCACATTTTAGTCACTTCTGTGTTCATCTGTCTTGTCCGGAACACTACACCTCAGGAGTTCTTTATCTGCATTTCCAGTTTGTAAAACCACTTGGGATGTATGAGATGCTCAAACATTTTCTTGAACAAATGTTGAAGTTTCAATCTCTGCATGAGATTCTGAACTTCCGCAGCAGAGTGAATGGTCTCAACACGTATAATAACACTCAATGGCCGGGCCCCCAACTCATGGGTAAGTTCTCCAAAGCAAAGTTGTCCCTGAATACCTTTCAAAATGAGTGCATGTCACCGAGCTCTTCCCTGGTAGAAGAAACCACACAAATGAGGACAGTGAGTCAGATCCACTGACTGAAAAGAACGCCCAGGACACGGGAGCCAATGAGAGGGGTCAGCTGGCAAAATCCGGCATCTCAAATTCAAAGACTTCAAAAATACCCCAAACTGACACTCAGCTAACCAAACCAAACCAAACGATTTCTATGTGACAGGCATTTGATTCTGGCTTCTTGTCCACTCCTCGGACTGTCTGCAAGATGCATTCTACACCCAGCAATGCTATGTACTGCCCTGCCCTGGCGTCTCTGGTATTGGAGAGGCACTATCATGAGAAGAACAGAACTGGTTAATGACGAGAAGGACCCCATGAGCTGTCATGGAGGCGTTATGAATGTCAATCAGTGAAGCCTGATGCAGCAAACGGCAGCATCTGGGTGTGCAGCTTGCAAGGGAATGAGACTGTGATACTGAGCTGGCAGCGTCTTTGATCACTTCATCTTGTTCAAGAGCTCTGCTGGGGAAACAAACGCGAGGCACGGACCCCCTTCCCGCAGCCTGCGCACGCACAGAAAGACGTGAGGGATCAAGGACGATCCCCTTCCCTCCGTTCCTCCTCACCAACACACCCCGTTTTCAGAATGGATGGTTTCGTAGTTGGGGGCCCAGCAGGAAGCAGGTGGAGCAAGCTTCCACCATACGAAGTGTCATGTCTGAACATGTCCACAGTCACTGGCAAGTCATTTTTCATCCTGAAAGCAGAACCAGGTGTATGCTACCTTCAAAACCCCAGTCATGAGCCACTCCAAGGAGCCTGTCGCACAGGCAGCTTTTGTTGAGATCTAAGCCAGTGGCGCGCGGGTGAACTTCAGAGTCTCCGTGAATGGATCTGCCTCACCAATGAAAGGTATGTGTCTCATCTCAGAAGCACAAGTGAACAAAATAAAAAATAAATGGCAGCACATACAAAAAAAAAAAAAAAAAAAGAAAGAAAGAAAACAAAAAACCCACCACTCAACAGCAGCCTTACCGAGCTTCTCTTGTGTTAATACCGAATTATGGAGCCGACTTCTTTGTGCATCTAAGATCCCTACAAAGCATGTTTAACATCCCGAAAGGGGAGATGCTGGTCCTTGACAGGGACTACAGGTGAATCACTGCACAGTGTCTCCTGCCAGCCTCCTCCAGAAACGGTGGCTGAGGGGGCTCGTGCAGGGAGCCAGGGGCAAGGACTCCCCTTAATGCACACATCTATCAGTTTTCAAGGAATGCAGCTGACTGCAGGCATTCAGACACATGCACTCACAAAAGGGACCCAGCGACTTAACTGTTGGCGCCTGCGTGAGAAAGCACACGGAACAGCTGAAGGCAGCCATGTGAGCAAAGTGGGGATGCTTGGCGACACGTGCACATGGAAACGTGTGCTTTCGTTTCAACATGCAGGGAAGGGCCAAGATGCAGGCTTGTACATGTTTCCCCGCATCGTGCCAGGACTCAGTACGTACTACGAATAAACTGCTGCCTAAGAGGGTTATATTAAGAAGTCCCGGCGTGACTGTGTGAACGGTTCACTTACAAATACTGCCTTCAAAATCCCTTTATCTAAAATAACTTCCAAAACTTAACCAGGCTAATGAGGAGGATGAAACACAATGGGCAAACATTATTTAATAAGGGGGGAAAAGACTAATTCTTGAAAAAAATAAAAGCAAGAATTAATCCTATTTCTGTAGCAATGAAACTCACTGAATGAACAAAGGATTCAAATCCTAATGAAAAAGTCAGATTATAGACAGGATTTCAAATCATAAATTTATTAAGACATGTTAAGTTGAAAAAACTTATTTTACCTAGGACAAATTACAGTTAGAAGTTGAGTAGTCCCAATATTTGGACATTTTTTCCCTAATTAGAATTAATTAACACTGAATTTACTGTGTTTTAAGTATAATTAACATTAAAGAATCACACCAAGCTTAAGTGTTCATACTGTAGTAAGAACTGTATAGATCTGGGTAAGTATCACCCAGAAAACAAATATTCCCAAGACCTCACAAAGTTCACTTCTGTCCCTTTCTAATGAAGTCTCCCTCTACTCCATTAGCTGCTTTCTGATTTTTATTAGTATAAACTAGTTTTTCCTATGTTTTAACTTCGTGGAATCCCACAATAGGTATTGTTTTATGTGTGGCTTCTTTCTACTTAGCATAATGTTTCTGAGACTCATCCATGTTGTAACATGTGTCAATGTTTTGTTTGTCTTTTTCTAAATTACTAAACAATTTCCTAGTATATGAATGTCACAATTTGTGTGTCCACTCTCTCAGATGACCATGAGGATCCCTTCTAGTGTTTGACAACTATGAATAAACCTACTATCACCATATGTACACAAAATTTTTTGTGGATGTGTACTTCCTTTTCTTTCAGGTGAATATCTAGGACTGGAATTGCTGGGTCACAGAGCAAATGTATGTTTAAATTTCTAAAAAACTGACAAACTTTTTACAAAGTGACTTTGCCATTTTATACTCCCATCAGCAAAACAGGAGAATCCTGATTTCTCCACATTCTTTAGGACAATTGTCAGTCTTATTTATTTTCACCATTCCAATGCTTTTAATTTACATTTCTCTATCAACTAATAATGTTATTAGCACTTTTCATGTGCTAACTGGCTATTTTTATGCCTTCCTTTGAAGTGTCTGATTAAATAAGTCTTTTACCCCTTTTAAAACTTTTCCTATTGGTGTCTTAAAATGAGCAGAACATTTCAATTATGGTAAGGTCCAAATTATCAATTTTTCTATTTGGAATCATTTTACTGCTTAAGGAAAATCAGAAGACCCAGACATAGGAATCTGATTGACTAAAACCATGAGAGATGACTTGGAATTATACACTCAAATAAGCAACGGAAATACATGTTTACATACAACTATCCTGCAAGTTTGGTTTCAATTTTAGTACTGTGGTTTTACCCCAGCCCTAGTGAATGGGCAACTACATACGTCTATGAGTTAATTATTTGGTGGAAAGCAGAGAGGATTAGCAGCATTTGGAACAGTCTAACCAAACTGCAGAGTCATAAAACGTAATAGATATCACAGTACAACTGAACCCATACAACTTCCCGGAGGCTACCCTGAGAGCGTATGTGTGGATAACTTCTTTGACACAATTAATAACCAAGTTTAAGATTTAAGATGGTTAACTCTGGAAATCTGACACTAGGGTAGAACTAAAAATCCACCTCCTAGAAGTCATCCTGGACACTTTCAAATGTGGCAGGTCAGTCAGACAATAATTAAGGCTAATTGGTCTCCCTACAAGCTTCCCTGCTTTCTACCTGCAGCTGAGTGGCACTCAAAATAGCAAAATAATTTTTTCTCATCTTTGAAAACATCAAAGGAAAAAAAAATCAAAGAAATTATTTCCAACTGGATCCTTTAAAAAGTAAATGAACTCTATTAAGAATCAGCAAGATGAAAAAACTTAGCAGTCCCAGATAGAAATACCTTTTAGGAACCATGAGCTATGTAGTTAGATGATTATTCAAATAAGCAAGGCTCAATAAACAAATTCCAAAATTCCTTGTGCCCTAGAACTCAAAATGCTCTCATTTAAAATATTAGGATACAAGGAACGAAACAAGCTATCATTTCAGCAAAGTCTTCATTTATCTAACTAACAGTGTGCAATTAATATTTCATATAATCATGTAGGGTATGCTAGATTCTTAATGGATTGTATTGATTAAGGAAGAAAGTTCAATGCTAATGTTCCTGTAGGGGAAAACAGAACGATTTGTTATCTCATACGGAACAAATCATGAATTCAGGTGCTTATGGCTACAAACCCAAGGGCTGCAACAAGACTAGTTTTGATCATTTACATGTAATACAAATAGATTAAAGAAAATGCCCAGAGCAACCAGAACAAACCCCATGGCTGAGACTGAGAATTCCAGGCCATGGATTTATGATAGGATGTGGCTAGTCTGACTGTACCCCTGGGGCCTTGTGTCACCCCTTGAGGTTCCTTTACATACCGTTGAATTGATGAGGAAGTTTACTCAGGGCTCCCCCTGGCACTGTGACCAATTGCAGATATCCATGCAGTCAATGGCTGTGGCGTGTGTTCTTGTTTGTGAAATAGAACAGCCCTGCTTGTGTGCCTGTTGGTGCCCTATATCCCAACGACTGTGCCCTTTGGGCAGACATCTTTGGATTGAGTAGAAGGCTGTGAGGAATGGGTAGGGAGTAAGGAAATGATATAGGTGGAAACCTAACTCCCAAGTGGTGTTAACGTTTCTTGGCATTTACTTCTACCTTAGAGAACAGTATGTAGATTAAGTATAGGATCCAAGCCAAGGAATAGAAAGAAGTAACTAATTGGACAGATCTGATTAGAAGGGCTCCAATCTTAAGGGGAAAAACCAGCATAAATTGCCTAAGGTTACTTCACAAATCTAACCAACGACATGTGCCTACCGTAAGAAATACTGTCAAATACTGGTGTGTTCCAAAGCAGGTCTCACACTCCTTGGAACGAATTTGTTGCTGGAGGCAGATGGGATGTGGGGGGCACGGAAGGAGACAGATTCACAGCTTGAGAGGTGGCTGACTGCTCTCCCTATATTCTCTGATAAGGTATATAGAAGGGGTTGCCACACCATCTAGAACATTCTTAAAATGGCAGGCAGCGTCTTAGAATTGAATGAAACAACTACTCATGACCATTTTTTAGATGAGGATCAATGACAACTGTCTTTCTTTTTAAACTTTGAAACCTCAGCTTATACTTTACAGACGAAAGAGACAAGTCAGAAATGCAAAGCATGGCCTGCCCGAGGAACTGGGTGCTCTAAATAATCAAGACCAACGCTGCAGCCGCATGTGTAGGTGCCATTAGCTTCATATACAAAGTGCACATATACTCTTAGCTCATAAACATTGTTTTCCTCCAGCAGCACTATCGGACAAACTCTAGAGGGAACATGAAATACTGTGGAAGGTGACAAAAGTGAGCTGATGTTTAAAAAACACAACACAACAAATAGCCCCAAACTTTTGAACAGGCAACTGTAACTGATCTTATGCACAAAGGGTACAGGTATATTTACTTTATCTAGAATTTTGCCTCTTTAATTACTAAGACTCTTACTTGGCTCCAAGGACCATAGGGAATAAAATGTCACCACTGCAGCTGTTACATTTCCTGCTCACAGCCTTTCAAATTAAAAATGGGGAAAGAAAGGCCCAATACAAATGCAGAATTTAATTAGTTAGTAAAAGCCCAAATCCTTGCCCAAAGCCCTGTTCTTCCTGTAATATCGCATTCTTTCTTCTTGTGTAAACTTTTCATTATGAAGGAGACATCTTTATAATATAATAACTCCGGTTATAATGTAACTGCTGGTAACATAACTCCTGCCTTAGAAAAGGCGGTGTGTTCAAGTAATGTTGTTTTAATACAATTTGTGTTCAGCAGAAACCAAGTCAACTTGGTCATTTAGAATTTGATCAATGTGAATTAGTGTCTTACTGAGATACACCATTTGATCATTTAGAAATTGATCAATGAGAATCCGAGATAAAACATTTATCATGTACACTTGGTGTATCACAGCCATTCATGCAGCACTAAAGTAGACTGCAAGCAGACTCGATGGTGTCAGAGACAATGTGCGATGTACCTGTCAGCCGCAGATACAAATACATGTCCAAGAGTATGTAATTTTAATCCTTATGGTAAGGCAAGGTATACCATAAGGCAGCTGGAGTCACTGAAAAACTGTAGGAGATCCACTTCGGAAAAACTGGTACAAGCAAGACTAAAAAGCTCAAACTTCTGAAATAAGTTTTAATTAAAAGTTTAAGCATAAAGGTAAGTAACATAAATTTACTTGACTAAACTTCTAGAAGAGTTTTAAGTCTATTAATCAGAGTAAACTTTGTACCCAAAGTGCAATTAGTTCTATTAATCTAACATTTCCAAACTGAAGTCACATTGACATTCAGGCGCACTCGCTTATGCATCTAACACAATTATAAATTTGCCAGTCAAAACCTTATTTAATTGTTTTACAGCCAATTAAGCAGGATCTTTAAACACTGTTGCTTAAAACTGTCCATGATCCACATGTATAATTATAGAGAACATGAGAAACACCTGCTGATGCCATTCGCATATCATCCTCAGTTTCACTAACTCGTTCGCAGTACATACAGCTGGTCCTCAAAAAACGTCACCCCCTTCAATGTCTTTTCATTATAATAGAAACTTAAAAGAAATATAATAGAAATAAAACAAATACAGGAATTTCTTCATGGTGCCGAGTTTCATAATTTGAGTTGGACATGATTACATAATAAAATAGTACATCAATATGTAATATATTACATATCATATATACAATATATGAGATATATATACTATGATTAAATAATAATGAAATGCAATGATGAGGAAGAAATAGGCTCCGGCCACTCTCTGTGTAGCGTCTGCACGTTCGCCCCACATCCCGAAGACGTGCACGTGAGGGTTTTCTCTGGGGACTCCAGTTTCCTCCCACATCCCGAAGACATGCACGTGAGGTCACTGGTGTGTCTACACTGTCCCCATGGGCGTGAGTGCGAGAGCGGTGAGGGTGGCCTCCTGTCCAGGGTGGGCCCCGCCTTCACCCTGGGGTTCCAGGACCGGCCACAGACACCCACAACCCTGGCCTTTCTTAAGACAAGAAGTGTGAGGCTGGAGTAAACAGCTGGAAAACTACTATCTTACTTGGTTTCATTAATCTTTTTTAAATGTACATGTCACAGTTATTTCAAATGTTTAGTATGAGAAGTGTTTTGGGTCTTTATTTCGAAGTTTTGTTTTGTTTTTTAGTTGTAGAAGTTTGGTGACCAGAAATATGCAGAGGGAACCTAACTTCTGTTTATGTCATGAGCCCAGGGTAAAACTGGTTTTGTTACACCGTCTCCAAAGAACCTATCCACAATCCGAGTGAGGTGAGGACTTACCGTACAGCAATTAAATCACATGCCCCAAAAGAGAAATCAAACAGTACTGCCAGTCAAAGGGAGACCTTAATAAAACCAAGGAATTTTAAAGTTAAAGAAAAGCCATTACCACGCGGAGGAAAACCTTTGCACACATTGTAATACTTACAACACCCACTGCATCTGTAAGAGTTCTGCACAGCATTCCTCAGATACGCTAAAATACCTAAGCTTCCTCCAAGGTAACTGATCTTTTAATATGTTATAAGGATAACCTAGGCTTCTCTCACGAGTGTAAATCTGTAAGTCAGGCTGTAACCACCTCGTTCAAGGACAAAAGTGAAAACACCTTCCACAACGTGCCACACGAAGGTGTATCACCAGTACTCACACAGGATACCAGAATCAGACTCCTTTACAAGCGCTTCGTATCTTTCAAGTGAAAGGAGGCCAAAGTGGAAAGTTAAACATCTAATAAGAACATTCCAAAAATATTTTCAACAACTATGTCACTTCCCATATACATATGGGAACTCATATATAGACTCCCCGTTAACTGGAACACAAGCAACCAATACCCTTCAGCAGCAAAAAGCATTTGACATGGTGCCAGTTAACGGAGCGTCTACTGTGCGTGTGCGTGTGTTCCCTTATGGAAGGTAGAAGCTGGTCACTTTATTATCCGCAGAGCAGCATGGAAATGAAATATCAAACATCTTTAAAATGCTGCTCGTCTGTTTGATATTAACATTTTCACAAGGTTTACATTGCCTTTAAATTATTCCACATTTCTTTGATATTTGCCTTACATTTACTTGATACTTGTTTTTATAATTAAAAGAATTTGTACATACATAACAATTTGGTAACAACATTTCCTTTTTGCAGGTTTGACATACTGGCTCTAATCCACCAAAGAGATCTGATGCTGATGCTGACCAAGAACAGGGCTCCTGTGGCGCTCTGTCCGCAGAGCTCTGACACATCTAGTGCTTTATACGCTGTCTCCTGGCTAGACTGTGAGCTCCCTAAGGATAAGAATCTTTTGTGTGTGTGTGTGTGTGTGCGAGCGCGCGCACGCGTGCACGCAGGCGCATCTTGGGAGGGCGGGGCGGATTCAACATCATCTAGATTTTGTTGGCAAAAAAATTTAGAAATTTGTCCTATGGTGCACAGTTTCATTACTCAAATTAGACAGAGAAATAAAATAATAAAATATTATAACAAATATAACATATTACCTGTATTATATATTGTATAAGGTAATATTTATTGAACATTTACCTTGTACAACACTATCAATTAACATTATTTAATATAATATTTTATTTAACTGGTACTTATAACATAGAAAATGAGGATTAATACAGAACATAATTTTCAGTATGCTGAGCTATATCCTGACACTAGCACCATATAACTAGGAAGGGGCACTATAAGTTGCTCTAGTTAACAGATAATCACAAAGGGTGATAAAATTGATGTGAAGTACTAATAATGATTGTTTTAGTTGCATTGGTTAAAGAAAAGGTTATCTCTGGAATAAAAACTAGATGTAAGAAAATGTTGGATTTGCTCAGTGATGTGAGTTTTACAGCTAAATTTTCGAAGTTATCTATTGCGGGGTAAGAGTTATTGCAAGAAAATAAACAGCACATTCTTTATCTCCAAATTGTTTTAATTCCCACTGATAAAAAATGTTTGATACTAATTTTGATGACTTAATATTTATTAGGGATGCAAGTATCCCACCACAGTAGGCCTAACTTGGGATTTTTACAAAGCTCTGTCTTAGAATTCTGTCTTCTCTGCACTGATGAATTCCGTGCTGTCAAGTCCTGCCCCATCTCCTTCACAACTCAGCAGAGGGCATGGCACAAAGGAGGTCTCTGAATGAATGAGGTATTGATACAGTAGGAAGAGAATCCCATTAAATCTAAAGTGTTTTAATGGTTTATTGCCAAAACTATAAACTGAGGGACTGCAGTGTCAGTTAATATTTAAACATCCCTAGAACAATCCCATTAGCTATCGTGACAATCGGTATGATTGGAGTTCATCGTGCGCAGCCTCAGAGGCTCCAAGGGGTCTTTTAGTTTAAGTGAGTTTGTGCGACCCCCTATCAGGTGTGTAATAACACCCTTAAAATTACAACTTAAGAAGTTGCCATCTCCTATAACAAAGATGCACCTGAATGACTCCCTCCATCAGAAAAAAACAAAACAAAACAACTGAATCCTGCTCCTCTAAGTCCTTCAAAGCCTGCTGCCTCAGAGGGACTGTTGAGCTCAGCTGTCATGCAGTGGGAAGACCAGTGTATACTTACTGCCTTGCACAAGAGTGAAGCTGGCGTGATTAACTGAGATAGCCACATTTCTAAGGAGAAGGGTAGCTCCACAGAGTAATCTCTGCTTTCAAAAGTGGAAAACTTTTATAGCCAAACACTATCACTTCCTAGGTGCGGAGCAAATGAACTCACAGCACCTCAAAATACAATATTCTAGGAAGCTCCAATCTAGCAGGCAGTTGCTAAATAAAATTATATAATGAAAGCTACTCTCTGAAAAACTAGCTCTTAAAAGTCCTTCCCAGTATGTAAAACGTGGGTTTGAGTTTACACTGGAGTTAGCCAAACTACAAAGTCTGCGGGCAAAATCCCCAAGACTGTCCTCACTTCTGACATCATCTGCAAGTTCAAGCGATTCCCCAAACCACCGAACAAGGTCAGATCATGAATTTCGCAGTCATCTTAGAAAAAGTGCTACATACCTCATTGCTGAGTATCACTATGGTCACCTTTGAAGTTCTCCCCTTGGGAAGCTGTGCACCAACGCCAGCACCTAGTTCACCCCTCAGAGCAATTTTGGAACTTGTTTTCTGCAATGGCCATCAGAGCTCTAGTTGTACTCAAAATCTGACAGTTAAGTTCATGAACCTGCCACTGTGTGCTTACATTGGCAGAACTGTACAAACAACTCGGTAAGGTGTCGTAACCTTGGCAACAACGGCAGCTCTGATGGCCATTCCAGAAAAATAGTTCTAAAACTGCTTTGAAGGGTGGACTAGGCGCTGGCATCCGTGCACAGCTTCCTAAGGAGAGTACTTAAGAGGTGACCGTAGTGATATTCGGCAATGAGGTATGTAGCACTTTTTCTAGGACGAGTTACAAATTGTCTGACCTTGTAAACTTAAATAATTTGCTAAAAGGACTCACAGAACTTATAGAAAGCTATTAAAGTCATAGTTATGACTTATTACGGAAAATGATACAGAGAATCGGCCTGAGGAAGAGATGCATGGGACAGCGTCTGGGAGGGTTCCAAATGTAAAGTTTCCATGGTCCTCAGGATGCGCCCCCTGCCTGGTGCTGATTGTGACAATATGCACAACTGCAGAGCATGACTTTTCTTCTGAATAGCTTTCCCTTCCACCAACACTCTCTTCAAGCCTAATCTAAAATGTCGTATTCTTTATGATGATTTCACACATAACTCTAGTCAGAATTGATCTGCTTTGATTTACTTCAAATTTTAGTTATTTGTATAGCTACTATCTTACAATGAAGAATTACCCAGGGTGCCAAGTCAAAGACTGGCATAGTACAGAGACCAAAAGTTTTGTTTAAAAATGTTGCTTTATCACTAGGGTGAAAGGTAAAAATCATAAAAGTACATGTGTAAAGTATCTTTTAAAATCAAGTCCACATGTCCAATTCTGTATCTGAATTCTTAAGACAGTACATTAACCCTTTAAGAGTGAAATTTGTGTCCCATTCTTAGAAGATTTCTTCCTGCTGTCCCTAAAGAAATAATTCATGAATGAAGACTGGAGTTTTTTGTCTGTTTAAATATACTTCAAATCATCTTTAAAAACAAAGCTAAACATTTTTCAATCAACATTAAAATAATATTAACATCCATTACCACAAAAACTGTACTATCGCAGAAAAGTAGTAACATTCTACCTTAGGGTTTAATCATTTTATCAAATGCTTATAAACATGCACAAGGAGGGAGGTCAGAGCCCAATGGAATCTTTCAGCTATACCTTGTTTTGCTTGGCTAATTTCCCCATGTGCTTCTAACAGAGGTTACACAATAGGACTGTTTACACATGCAGGAAAATCCCAAATGATGTCTTCTTACCTACTATGAGAACTGAGAGCAATGGGAAAGTATGGGGCTATGGGTCCCAGAAACTCTGATCCACCAATTACAGAATATTCATTTAAACACTTCAAGGATTCACAGAGGTAGTAATTTAACATCACCTTCATAAACAAGGGCATCCTATCTTATATATTATTCCAAATGAAAATTCTATCATTATTGCTTTCGATTTCCCTTTAGTTCATACAACTGAGTTGTCACAAGCTTTCACCAAACGTTTTCTTTTTTTTTTTTTTTTTAATTTATTTTTATTGTTAGACTCATTGGGGTGACATCTGTTAGCATTTTCTTGCATGTGAATTCCACTACAACAGATACCCATCTCAACTACTGCAACATTCTTCCAAGTAGTCCAGAGCATTACGCAACTATCCTCTGCGCTAAAGCAATACAGTCGTACTTGCACCTTGTCAAGGACAGTAAATAATTATAATACCATTAAAAACTTACTTGAACTTTGCTTCCACCTCTTCAGCAGCTTTCTGATATTGTTCGGTGGTGACTTTGTAAAACTCGGAGCTCTGTGGAAAAAAATAGATAGTAGAATTTGACTTTCCAAGGGGACAAAACATGCACAAGATGTACAATGATAAAAAATACAGAAGATTTTGTTTCAGCCACTCAAACAGTAGAAGGATACTGATAAAACTACATGGATAAGTATCCATTTAAATAACAGTACAGTTGCTGGTATACAAGCCGTAATTGCAGAGCAAACTTTCGTACTGATAATTCATCATTATTTGATCCTTCTGAGAAAATTCCTAATATATTTTTGAAGAATTATTTAGACTTCCACTATTTGGAATCTACCACTGTAAGATCAAAGGATGCTTGTGATTGAATAATGGAAGTCACATATATCGCATTTGCCTATTATTCCAATATTCAACCTGGGATAGTAAAGGATCATTTTTTTTTTTTACACAGTTATTTTCATCTTCAAGATGGATTCCTTATGGAGTAGAATGTGTTTAATCACCTCCACATGACCACAAGAGAATCAACATTTATAACACATTAATCAGTAAGAACAAGGGGGTGGATTTACATAATTTTTATACAAAAAAAGTATCCACTATTACATGAATGAACACATAAGCAACATAAATCAAGTTGTAACAGTGAAGCAATGCCATTTCTGGGGCAGCAAAATTAAACACTCTCCTTTCTGGTTGGCTACTCTTACTGCAAAGGGGTGACCTCAATGACCCCAGGGGCCATCAGCCTCAATGAAATATCCTGTGAAATGCATTCCAGTACAAAAGAACCCACGGCAATACGGTGCTCTATTATACACCTTTGTTCCCTAATCACTCAGGTTTCACATGCATGACTTGGGGTAGTTTATTTTTTTCATATATCATTGTTGGTTGGTGAGAAAATAAAAATGAAATCCTCTTCACACCCATGACCCCTCTGCATTTAACAATCTGGGTTGTCCAATGACAGTCACATCCAGGTTTGTTGAATGTAGATAAAATCAATAGGTATGTGATTAGACAGACGACTCAGGGTGGCTAAGGCAATGGACAGGTCACCATCTGAAATGATGAATGGCTCTCTATCAACCCAGAGTCCCCTACGATGCTAATATTTACTATAATCTTATTTGGGTTGCGATTTATCTTTCTTGCACCTGATCAATAAAGATGAACAGAACAGTTGTAAGGATCGATTGCAATTTTTTATCATTTTCAAGCACGAAAGTGCATTCCTGACACAAAGACAATATTCTAAGTGTACTGCTTCTGCATTTTTTAAAATTGCAATTTGAGTGATCAACTGCACTAGTCTATATACCGAGAGGTTTTAATTCATCTGTAGGTTTCAAGCTATCAAAAAGCCATTTGTCTTCTCAGATATTTTAACTTGAGGCAGTGCCACACCTTCCTATCACTTTCACTTATAAGATTTTTCTTTCCTTTAAAACACACACCAGTCACGGCATGCTCTTGCAATGTATGATTTAAGTTTTTCTTTAAACCCTTCTCACAAAGAGGGCAGTGAGAAGGCACTTACTAATCCACCACTAGCACTGATGAGAAACTCCCCAGATTACTCTGATGAACTGTCAAGTGAGCATTATGTTACTGAATTATCTATTAAAACGCTGGCAAAGCAATAAAGTCTTGATTAATACTTTCAATTATTTTAAGCATGGAAAAACTGTAATGTCCAGACAGAGCCAGCACTAGGTTGAAAGATCTGCTTTCTGGTTTTGTTCTGTGACCTTGAGTAAGTCCTCTGAACCACCCCACCCCCTCTCCCCAGCTTCCTGTCCAGTGTCCCTAACCTGGAAAAAAATAGGATGATACTAACCGTGCTTATATCTGCAAAAGCTGTTGTAGAAATAAAATAAAAACAGGCAAGAGGGTTGTGAAAACTGTTAAAATGCTTTCCGCAGAGTAAGATCAACATCCAAATAAAATAATTTTGAAAGAAAAGAACTAATTTAGGCAATTCCTATCTGGGTACAAATTCAAAATGATCAAAAGCAAATATTAAGCTTTCCACCAAGAATGAGGCACAAAGGCAAAAGTTCTGGTATATTGGAAATTGTGAGCGCCCATGGGCTCTGTACTGCCACATGCAGGTAAAAATGTGACCGATATCGTCAAACTTTCCCCTAGGATGTTACACATATACACGCAAAACCCCCATACCTGCGTGGCTTGCAAACTTAGCATGTAATTTCTCATATTAAAGCTTTAGGCTTTATTTATGCTCCCTATCTCCACTTCAGTGGCCCACATTGTATAAAAAGATCTTCCTAACAAAGACAAGTCCCCAGGAAGCAACACCATGTAACAAAGGGAGCAAACACAAATATGCCCCAGATCCATATACAAAGTTCAATTCATTTAAGTATTTACTTCTTCATTCAACAAAATTAAGTCCTTATTATCTCAACAATGCTCATCGTAGGGAATTACATCGTCAAGAAGCTTTCCATCTAATACAAGAGGAAAAAAGCACAGTCGATAAAGGAAGGGCACAAGTGCTGAGTTCAAACGCGCAGACAGTATTAATGGCATTCAGAAAGTGTAGAGATCTCTTCTGGTCTCGGAAAATACTTTCAAAAATGAACCCATTAAAAATTTTGTTAAATGAACAGTAAATACTTAAAACGAATTAAACTTTGTCTCCAAAGAAAATAAAAACAAAAACAAACAAAAAGCCTCTTAATATGCTCGCCAGGAGGAGAATGGGTAAATACTGGGTACTCAGACAGTGAAAATCTATACACTGGTGAAAAAGAATGAATTAGACATTCATGTCAGGCAAAAAAAAAAAAAAAAAAAGGATATGGAAGGGTGCAATTTATGTCGAGTTTAGAAAAGTACAAAATAATAAAATGGGATTAGCAAACAGTAAATCCCACGGAAGGGAGAAGCCATTGGGAGGGACTCACTGTACTGCTCTCTTACAGTGAGCTGTCCGTACAGTGAGATGGACACAGCTAGTCATGGCACTGTTACAAATATTTTGGAATACAAGCAAAAACTGTATTCCTTTCCCTCTTTCCTGAAAGAAGCGAATCAAAAACAGCCAATGATTTCGTACAGCTCAAACAAAAGTAGGTGGAATTTGGCTAAGCCAAGATTTTATAAATATTCTTGAATGTCAAGCTCTTGTAGAATGTACACATATTACTAAATAAGAGAGTACTCTTTTTTCAATTTTGTATTGTGAAATGATTTTAGATTTGTGATATAATTTTAGATTTACAGAATAGGGACAAAATTCCTAGGTTCCTGTATATCCTTCACCCTCTTTCCCCTCATGTCAACATCTGAGATAATCATAGTACAATTATCTAAACTAGTATGTTAACAAAGGTGTAGTACTGACTAGCAGTAACTAAACTGTAGACTTTATTTGGATTTCTTCAGTTTTTCCACTAATGCTCTTTGTCTATACCAGGATTCACTCCTGGACCCCACGTTACAGTTAGCTGTCATAGCTCCTCTAATCTGTGGGAGTTCCTCAGCCTTTCCTGATCTTTTACGACCTTGACACTCCAGAAGAACACTGGTCAGATATTAGTAGAGTGACTCGTGATTTGTTTGGGCTTGTCTGATGTCATCCTATGATTAGACTGACATTATTATTCATTACTGGGATGAATAATATACAAGCAATTCTCCAAACTGGACCCCAAACTGCCCAAGAACTCTGGCTTCCCACACTGCCTCCCAACACTGCAATGTCCCTACACTCAAAAGGTCCTCACAGGTCGTAGAAACACCAGTTTTCAGAAAGGTGGCTTTTGCTATCTGCGTTGTCTTGAGATTGTAATAGATTGTATATGATGCTATCCTTGTTTAATTATAAATTATTGTTACTTTAATGTCATCATTATTACTAAGTTTGTTCTTATTTGGTCAACCCTATAGTTCGTAGTAGTACACATTTGTGTTGATTTTATTTTTCTCTGATCATTTTCTTATGGCCAAATTTAGTAAATAGCATTCACATTTCTATTTACAAAAAAAATAAAAAGGTGGAGATTACATATATTTATGTATGTAAATATGGCCATAGACAAAACAATGGCGTGTGTGTGTGTGTGTGTGTGTGTGTGTGTGTGTGTATCCTCTCCAAACTTCATTGATATACTACTATCTAACTCCTCATACCATGTGGGATGCAGGAGAAACCACCTTGTCAGATGACCTCAAAAACAATATCAACATCGACAATGACACAGGAGGAGAAAGGTGCCCAGGATCTCACAGAGCAGAGTTTGTGGACAGTCTTACTCTTTCTATGCCTGTAAGGTCCTTTGCAACATAAAATTTAAAAGTATCTTCATTTATATTCATTCAGCATAGTTTCCTGCTCCATCAAACAACAGGTAAAATACCTGGCATGATTTGTCCAGTGGTAGCATGGGTTTTGTAACAGGTAAATGCTATTTAAACCAAATATTAAAAATTTATTATTTTCTTCCTTTAAAACACGAAATTTGGTTTGCTATAAACATAAGACAAGTTTTCCACCAAGATTTTCTTTGAGAAGTTACATCTTATAAATTCAAAGTTGAATGATGGTAACTTTCAGATGTTTCAGCACTATCGCAAATCTGATAAAGGTTTGTCTTTTTTTGTCAACGACAGCAAAACAGGAGCTGTTCAAGGAGGTGAACTATCTCCAAAACAACAGAATTCTAAATCTGGGAGATGTTCCTGTCATCTTTATTAGAGGATAAGGCATCACAGCTGTTTTTATTTTCTATATTAAAATAAGTTCCAATCTAAGGGACCAGTTTACTAAAAACACAGGCAACAAACGAGTTGGGGTGACTGAATGCCCCATTGTACACAGAGTTTTGATAGCATGTTGTCCAAGGCACTTGGCTCTTCGGTGAGCAATTCTTAGCAGGGCAGTGTGGTGGTGGAGACTGTGGAGTTTGGAGCCAGACTGCTGAATCGGGGCTCTACACTCGGGGAATAGAACACGTTACTTCACCCCAACAGCTGCCTCACTTCAATAAAATGGGGAGAAGAACAAAAATGACCTAATAGGATTCTCTGGGAGATTAAACACGATAATTATTATAAGGCTCCTTGAACTGTAGGTGGGGTTATTTATACGAGGGCTGTCCGGAAAGTGTCCAGCCACGTAATATGAAAAATGGAGGCATTTACAGCTGGAATTTTTTGCGGACAGCCCTCGCATATAGTGAGCATTGTAGGAATATTACTTATTATTAAAAATTATTTGTATGATAAAAAAAGTATACTGTATCGTTTGATAATTTTTTAAAAGTCATTTTAATAAAAAGTTTAAATCTTTAATAAACAAAAATCTTTGCTTCCATTGAACCAATGCTCATGGAATTTTGCTTACCCTGCTCATCTGTCCTATATTTCTGCTTTTTTAAGACAAATGGAAAATGTGAAGACAGTGGTTGGGCAGTGTTGGGAATATTAATGACTAGGAAAAAAGTACGTACGTAGTGACACAAGAAGCATGTATAAAAATCAAACCAATAATTCTTTACCTTATCACCAATGAAATCCAATTAACTAAATTGAATAGCAAAAGTAATTTAATGCCAGGAGTTCCCAGGGCCTTAATTCTTACTATGCACTGCAAATCTCCAAGATAAGAAATACTGTTCATCGCGATTCTCCAACTGATTTCCTCACGGAACTTTTTAATTATGCAGGATCTTGAGGAAATAGGATTTCCCTGAAATGGTCCACAGGAAACCCTGGAGTGAAGATAAGTCCGGCCCCTTCTGCAACCCTTCCCTTCTTGACACGTGACTTCTCCTTCCTCAGAGCAACATTTTCTTATGGGTTGTTTTGTAAATGTCCAAAAGGTAAGGAAGGAGTAGAAGCTGGTGATATCGAAAAATGATTGCAGAACTGATGATGACTGATGGATGGCGCCCCTGTTGAAGAAGTGCTAATAAAAAAGAGCATGCTATTATCCTGAATTTGTAAACTCTGAGATGAATTCCTCTCGGAAAATTGTGGCCATAGCTCTCCTGTGTTGGCTCGGAGCCCTGAGGTAAATTGCAAAAGTGGCCACAATTCTTTACTGTTTTCTATAGTCAAGCCCTTTGGTGACACGACCTTGAAGCTTCTCTCATCATGAAAAAGAGGAATCTTTCCCCACCCCTTCAAATTGGGCTTGAGAGTTAGTTGCTTTGGCCAACAGACTGTGACAGAAGTGATGATATGCCAGCCCCAAAACCTAAGCCTCTCTTCTGGAACCCTGCCCAGCTGCCATGTCAGTAAGCCCAGGCTGGAGAAGGAGAGGCAGACTCCAAGTCACTTGGCTGACCATCCTAGACCACCCAAATCTCAGCCAACCCAGCATGAGCGAGGCCAGCCAAGACCAAAAGTGCCCAGATGCCGACAGCCCAGGGCGACCTGCAGAATCACGAGGTAAGAGACGGTCGCTTTAAGCCACTAACCTCGGGGTAGTCATAAACGCTAACTGATTCCTTCCCTTTCTCTAGGTTCCCACAGCACCATGAACTTGTACCAGAGCACTTACCACACTGTACCGACAATATGCATTTATGTGTGGACCCTCTGCCCAGCCCATGACCCCTGAAAGAAGGACCTCATCCCATTCATCACTATAGAGTACTCAACAAAATGTGGCACACAAAACTTCCTGAAATCATATTAAAGTGACACCATTAATTGCAAATGGAATTTCAACTTCTGCTTTTATTTAAAACAGGATGGGACAGAGATGAGTCTAAAGGAAATAAAATAACATGGAGAAAGTGGAATACCACACTGACTATATGTCTCCTACAAAGTGACGAACACTTCAGTCTACTCTGCCACGCAAAAAGGTCGTGGGTATCGCTTCAGCTTGTGTTCCACTGCAGCGACAGTACATAACCATATAAGCTACAAGCAGGAGCGTACAGGGGAAAGGGGTTTATTTTTCGCACGTACTAAGAAGTCCTGGAAGTTGGAAACCCAGAGCTGCTGCAAGTGCCAAGGATATCATCCAATAAATAGGCCCTTTTGTGGATTCCTTCACAGCCACCCTTATCATTTGGCTACTATCCTCATGGTCTCAACAAATTAGAGCTCTTGCACCTGCATTTATCATGCCTGTGCTCTAAGGAAGGTCAAGGCGGGAGGGGAACAAGGAAGAGAAGCCTCTCTGTAGACTTCTGCTCACATCTCTTTGGCTAGAATTATATATCGCATACCACCCTGGCTGCAAAGGAGGCTGGGAAATGGAGCATTTCTGTTTTCTCACTCCTAGAGTAAAGAAAGAGAAGGAAGGAGATTGGAATCAGTGTTTACTGAGCCAACTGATCACACCTGCCATGGACAGTTGACGAGACAGCACAAAACGGTGTGGTTGGTTTTAGATGCAAGTATTCTACTATTTCTTTCCAATCTCCCTTAAACTTCTAATTTGGAGTATGTGTGGGGGTGAGGTGGGGGTTTCCCCACCTGGCATTCTGATACCCAAGACCAAAGATTTTCAACAGTGTAGGAAGGAAATGGAAATCAACAAGAGTGGAACCCCACCCGAGTCCTGTGGGCTGGCAGTGGTCCAGGATTCTGGACGTGTGATACACCGCCATTTCCCATTTTCAGAAAGTCTCCCTTTAAAAGCGTATTTTAAAACACACATGCACCGACACACATCATTGCTAGATCTGGAAAGTAT
Source organism: Lyroderma lyra (assembly GCA_004026885.1). Classification (NCBI taxonomy): domain Eukaryota; kingdom Metazoa; phylum Chordata; class Mammalia; order Chiroptera; family Megadermatidae; genus Lyroderma; species Lyroderma lyra. The sequence continues at coordinate 101,310 of PVJL010005064.1, forward strand.
CTGTTTTCACATTCTAAACTAGATCAAAAGAAAACATGCATACGGTATGCTTACAATCTCTTCTCAAGTTCTGAATCTTACTTCTGTTCCATTATAACTAATATGATCCTACCTGTAGCAGATAGGGACAAACTGAAGAAGTCACAAGAAAAGTTTTTTAACTAGCACCTGTTGGTTCTTATATACACAACTACGCACAAACCTGACCAACTGCTTCACGTGGAGATTTGGATAGGACTACCTAACACATTATACTGAGCTACAATTTAAATTCTGGTAGCCCAGCACTATTTCTCAGAGAACAGAAACACTCCTAATTCACTCTCCATTCAAAGAGTGGGGCAACTCTGCTGATGTTTAAAGAGTGAATGGGAGAAGGAGCAAGTCTGACCTTGGATGTGAGCAGACTGGCTACCAGCGCGTAGCTCTGCTCTTCCTAAGTTCAGCTATTACACAATTACCACTAACAACTGTAGGTAGGTCTCCCGTGCTCCTACAACCCACCCAAACACAAGTTTTACTCTACTGGGCCAACTACTCCAAAAGTCTAGTGTGTGCAAACACCAACAATTTCAGTAAGAACATTCCTATTGTAAAGTACGTGGATTCAAAACAGACTTTATTTTTACATTATTTGTTATAACACTCACCCAGGAACTATATTATAACATGTGATCAGCTAGATGCATATTAAGTATGCTTTGCCCAAGATGAGAACTAAGCACTTGGGACCCAATTAAATGCTGCAAATGCAACACAGATACAATTCCAGGCACAGAACCCCCGAAACAGTCATTCCTGGATGGCATTAGGTAGGTGACCAAAAAGAATTCATGATCCCTCAACCACAATCAGAGAAAATCAAGATACTGACTTTGCAATGTAACTAAATTTCTACATCAATATTAATGGCCATAGAATATTTTAAAAATCACTAATAGTCTAAATTTAGTTGATCTAGTGGTTTCAGTATTTCTCCTGACAAACCATTTATCAGAAAGCCTGATGGCTCATTTGAGTGTTACCTTCCCTGCCCTCTGGTACACTCTGAACTCGGCTTCAGGAGGGCAGGAAAGCAGTGGGAGGAATCTGATCATTCTCAGTGAGAAGAGTGGCCCTTGAAGGGAGCGGCTGGCATCTTAAAGAACCTTTCATTACTGGCACTCCAGAAACCCAGGGCCTTGATTCTATTGTCTGGGGACACTCTCCTTTTCTCTCTTTCCTTCCTCCCAAGCCCCTACCTGTGCCCAGGAGAACACTGTCTAGAAGACAGGAAAATCAAAGCTGTATTTAAATCACTTGTAAATTGCCTACAGCGGCTCAGACTCATGCTATATCAGATTCAGTATTGTGTTTCTAAAAGGCACCCCAAGGGATGGTTTGGGTTATTTAAACTGAGCCTTGTATCTATCAACGGGACAATGTGTTCAGCACCTGGCGCAGAGCCGGGCTTCTCCTTGTGGAAGCCAGGGGTTCCTGGTCACATCCCACTCTCCTGGCTCCCGAGTCAGTCCATCTTCAGAGCCTGGCTCTCCATGAATGACCTACACAGCTAGACACAAACCTAACCATCAGGTACATGGGTTCAAGCGCATCTCTATTTTTGCAGCATTAAGCAATGCTATTTGTTTTATGTAAGCAATAAACTCAAAAGGCTAGGTAGTTATCCTGAGAATACCTGAAGTGCTGCTAATAACCATGTGTTTACATTCATTAAGCGTATCTTAGTTTTTTTCTGCCCTATTTTTTTCTCAAATCTGTATCACTGGTGATCAATAATAAATCACTAATTTAGCCGATTCTAATGCATCAAAAATCCTGACTATTAAGTTATACGGCAGGGCTGGGCAAAAAGGATGTTGATCACAGTCCAAGCAATTTTGAGGTGACTGCCTGAATCAAGAAAAAAGTATTGTAGTGGATGCTACATTACATCAGGGCCTAGTGGCTAGCTGAACATAAAAGAAAAACATTTTTCGTATGCACACGTACAGCTGCTAGTCGAGAATCGGCTCTTCACAGCTGAGGCGGCTGTATGTACTTGAGCAAGTGAAAATAAATAGCTAGTGGACTGTGACACTTGGAGAAAATTAGAAGGCGCCCTTGCCCTGAAAAAGTCTGCCAGGCCTGGTCTACAGTCAAGACAGAGAGAAGGATGCCCACAGAAAACACAGTGGACAGCTTATCCCAATTCTCTCTCCTTCTTCCCAGTTAGAAGCTAGAGACATGGCCAACCAAACTAAAACCCCTACCTTGCTTCTAGTTAGACTGAAGCTATAAGCAGAATTGTGTGGGCCTTCCAGGTAGGCTGCTGAGAGCGAGCTGACCCTGGCTGGCAGAGATTCCTTTCAGCCCTTCTGCCTTTCCTTTCTTCCAGGCTGTAATGTGGATGCAATGGCTGGAGCTCTGGCAGCCATCCTGGAATGTGAGTTGACTTTAAAGAGTGAAATGGGTGCTGGGAGGCGGGAGTGAAACAGCAGGTGCCTGGGGTTGGATGACACTGAAGCCGCTATGCCAACCCTGGACTGTTAACCTCTAGAGTTTTATGAGATAAGGAAAAAAATAAACTTTCTAATTTAATCCTTTCTATTTTTATGCTACACAGTCCAATTAACCAGAACCAGGCCTTCGTTAAGCCCTATATGTTTGCTTTTTATACACCTCATGAATAACTTTAATCAGGTCAAATGCAATGGCATATTAGGAGCATTTTTTGTTTGTTTGTTTGCAGTAACACTTTGCTTCTACTTGTCAGAAAGCTGTTTCCTTCTGGCCCTCTCTTTTTCTGACAGAGAACAGGAAGAATTAAAATTGTAAAGCCATGTTTAACTCCAGCGTCAAATCTTAGCATCTCCAAAAAGTCTCAGTTCATGAAAATCCCATGGTCTCCTGGGCACCTTGACAAATTTATTTATACACACACATACACACACACAAAACAAAGCTACTCAGAGCTTCTTCTGACACTTCTAGTTTTATTCCAAGCACTTTAGTAACTTCACTAATTAGAATCTCAGGTTTTTTCCTTGATTTATTAATAGTTTTCTAATTAGAAGAGCAATCCTACATTCACTGACAGCCTTGCCACTATGCAAGTTCTGTTAAGTTATACATTAGTTACAGTATGTCAATGCTTCGGTTTCTTCATCCGGGCACCACACACCCACGTGGCATTCTGCTTCCTTTAATTTGTCCATTTCTTCCTTCTGCAAATACTGAAGGTCTGTGCCAGGCATGGGGCCAGGAACTTGGAATGTAATGGTGAGCACACAAGATGCCTGGGCTCCTTGTAAGGAGCTTTTGGCATACTAAATAGGCATATGCAAATCTTAAAATCACACAAATAAATGTATAATAAATAAAGAACTGCAGTGCCATAGATCACTACACTGAATTATTTTATTTCTAGAAAGTCATTTTCCTAATGACTCTCCAAAGGTCTATGTTTCTCTGAAGTGCCTAACTGTCCTTCATATTCCGTTAAGTTACTTTCTTTTAATTTCTGTAGCATTTCCTGTCAGATATTTCAGCTTGGTATCAGAGCTCTCTCTTACTTGAGAAACTTTATTCTAATCTCTTTAGAAAAAAAGAAGACCTACTTGTGTTGATATGGGTAGAAAGAAGTCCAGGTGGTACGAAAAACAAAGTTGTAAACGAATTTGAACCGTGTATTTTATAAAATGGTTAAGTATACGTACATGTACATATACACTCAGAAATGTCCTGCAAGCAGTAGTTGTGTACCTTTGGAAAGGATGTGAGGACAAGATACTTTTTCTTCTTACTTAATATCCTTCTGCCAACAATTTACGTTTTTACCATGGGTATATATCATCTTTATAGGAAAACTAATTATGCCTTAATTGCCAACAGGCATTATGTCTAAATTTGCATCACGTAAAGAAGAAGGCTTATCTAGTTATTACTGGGAAAGCGACTCTCTGACCCTTTCCTGCCCACAGCAGCCATTATCCGCACTTATAATGAGATTTCCCGTTTACTCTAAATCTAAGATATTAATTTTTTCTCACTAGTATTCACTTCTATAACCATATCAATAAAGGGTCTTAAATCTTTCCATTGTTTATAGCTCTTCTACCTGAGATAAAAGTCTCACCCTTCCACACTCACCGTTTGGACTTCCAGATTACACACCTGAGACCTTCCTGCTCTTGACGTGGTGTGTGTCTCACTGCTTCATCTACAACAGTGAGACAGAGCAGTTTCACAGTTATCAGCGGGGTTACCACGAGACTCAGCCGTGATGTCTTGCAAGACCTGTACAGTAACTTTAAATTACTGCATGTTACCTGCGCAGGAACCTCTGTTCTCCTGAGGGCTGGGTAATGTGACAGTCATTCTCAAGGTCATTAAGTTTTACTCGGGACGCTACAAGCACATCTAGCCCACCGGATGGCTCCACATAGGACGCATCACATTTCCAACAGGTCTCAGGACTGCACGACTGCACTTCGCCCGCGTCTCCGGGGGAAAGGAACTCTATAAATCTAACAAACTTTCCTGGACTCCCTCAGCACGTGTGCTGGCATGCACAAGGTGCTCACAGTGGTTACCATCAGCCTCTAGACACTTCTGATTACAGCAAACTACTGTTTGAGCCACGTTGACCTGAGTGTCCACTTGTGTCACTGCGCATGCTGTTTCAATTTCTTCCACAAGTACCACCAGCGTAGCCAGTTTTCTACGGTACACCACATCCTTTAAGGTCCCCATAGGTAGAAGTCAAGGGGTGCTAAGTCAGGTGAACGTGGGGGAAACGCAAACAATGTTCTCAAATTTCAAATACCACTTCAAAACGGCCTTGCACTCCTCAAATGACAAACGTGTTTCTGCCATTTTCTTTGATTGTCCTGCCTGTCACATGGTGATGCTAGTAGCATTCATCTGATTAATGCCATCTTTTGAGTAAACATCATACTACACATTGCTGCTGCAATTCACTTCAACTTCAAAAAGTAATACATAGATATTATAATGCAATAATACTAATCATAATCATAGAAATCACAGAACAGAAAACACAAATATTAAAGGTTCTCATACAGAGTCGAAGACCTCTGAGGTAATTTCCTTGGAATCCAGGTTGAGAAATGCTAAACTAATCCATTCATCACCCTTTATCTTATTATCAGTTAACTCGAAGCAGCACCAATGCCTCCTGAGGAAAAACAGTAAGTGTGGAGAGTAAAATCTGAATCCCTGGGAGGTAGGAGAAGTATCAGGGAAGAGAGGGGGCTGGGAAGAAGAGGCTGGAGAGACCAAGACGCAGTCTGCCTCCCTCCCACCTCGCCTAGCACCTGAATTTTTAAAATATGATTGAGGCCAACACCAATAACTCATTCTGAGCCAGGAAATCTACTTAAGAAAAACTTTCCTGGAAATTGAGCAAACCTCTGAACTCTTCCACAGACTTGATACAGTTGATTTCTCTGCTCCCTGACGCCAGCTGAGCAGCAACCCCAAACGGAATCAAATCTATTTGTTCAGAGGTAATATTTTCCCAACACGACAGGAAATAAGCAGCTCACACAAAGGGTAAGGGCCACAGGCGGGGCCCAGCATCCCCAGGTGTGCGCATCTCTCCCAGTGAGTGAGATGATGAAACAATTCTGACACCTCAGCAGAGCTGCCAGCTAAATGCCTTTAATGAGGGGCGCTCGTGGACTTTGACTTGGTTTCATTTCTAGGAATATCTGAAATGATTATGGGTGTGTATATAATTTCACTGTTTTTTTCTTTTAAGTCATCACAGAGATTACAGTATTGAAAAAAGAAAAGCAACATAAATATTCAAACACAGCTAAAATAAGTAACAGCTCACCCATAACAACAGCAGGGCAGGAGTTGTTTAGGGTTTTTTCCCTCTCCTGAAGAGGGAAAAGGAGAGAAGAAATATTTAAATCCCTTTAAGTTTTAGTCTTTGGTGAATACATTTAAGAATAAGGACAGTTACACAACAGTTTCTTATAATGTTCCAAACTGTACCAACTCTGCTCAGAAACAAAAAAATAAACAAGCGAAAGCCTGGCACTTCCACATGGCTGCATGTGCATCTACCCACAGGGCCAATACAGATGAGGTAGTACGGATTAATTGTAAAAGGGGGGAATAATCAATTTTCAATGTGGAAGGTTAAAACCCAACTTATTCCTGCTGTCTGTGAAATTCTTGTCCTATTTGTTAAGCAGATCAATGTTCTTTCCTTTTTTTTATTCACTCAAATATCTCCTGACAACCTAAAAGCGAGGAAGGAGCAGCTGAGGGGAGTGTTTTGCTAGACAGCAGGGATGGGATCCCAGTGCTACCAGTCCACAGGAAGCGAGGTCCCAGTGAAGAGTGCCCAGTAAAGCACTGAGGCTCTGGGGTCCCAGCTTCACACGTCAATGAGCGCAGAAACGGCTGGGGGGGGACCTGGACCTCCACTAAACATACGGTTATAAAGCAATCACTTATTTCAGTAGATTTGGGGGTTGGGGGAGAACCAAGGAGAGTAAGCTTAGAGGCTACTGTCTTCGTTTTAACTACCAGGAACAGTCAGTTAGCCTAACCAAGCTCACGCGTCTGCCTGACGTCCCATAGGTGTCAAGTGCCAGAACTGAATGGCCCCGATCTCATGCTCTAAGCCCAGGGCTGTAAGGCCTTAGGTCTTGAGATTTTTAAATACTGTCATTTCTTGAATGCAAAGCAAGAGCTATTTGATGCATTACTTGACAAACTCATCATGTTCTTTGTTAAATAAATACATATAATACCACCTCCCTGGTCAGTCACATAAGAATGAACCACAATACCTACCAAGCAAAGTAAGATCCAATGCAGATGAAACACCTATCTCTAGCTTTAATTTCCTCTCATCGATTTTGAGCCCACACTCAGATGTTAATAACAACTGCGACATGGTTCTCTCAACTGCTGGCAATGCTACAAAGCTGTTCAGGTGAACTGAAAAATCAGTCTTAATTTAAGGGTTAAAAAAAATCTCAGATATGAAATGGAGAAAGATTTCAAAAGTGGCAAAGGAATCACCTATCCATTTCAAAGACATGTTTATCTTTATTTCAAAGGAAAGACCTTTTGAAAGACTTGGCATAGAAATATGCATGTGAATAGAAGCACATTGAAAAGTCTTAGCTTCCAGGTATAATGGCTCTCCCTTCCAAAGCACTGTGCAGCATTCCTGCATCTCCAAGGCACATCTAGACTGCCAAGTGCACCAAAGGTCCAGCAGTGACCCCTCTGTCCAGTTTTCTATCTGATGACTCATGAACATTTTTCTGCATTATGGCCCTAAATCCTAATAGTACTTAAAAACTTGCATTCCTATATTGCACAAATGCATTCATTCATGTGTACTAAAACCTGCCGGGATGTGTCTTATTTGTAATAAAAAAACAAAAAAATAAAAATGGGGAGGGGGGAGGGGTAGAACAGGGAAGAAAAGATAATTATGGAAGACTCAGTGAGCAAATCTGAGAGTCTTCTTCTAGAAATATTCATGAAAATCTGTCCCTGAAAACTGCTGGTGTTTGGTGGCCAATCTTTTTCCTCATGACTTTTCTGAAAAATGTTCTTAGAAAGATCTCACAAAGGAGTGATAATAAAATGCATCTCATCGAATGATCTTTCGGTCTGGCACGGAGTCTCTCTCATGTCTTCAATGTGGATCATGACTCCACTCCCTCCAAGGCCTGTCTCATTTACTGTGTCAACGACACTGCCTACCGCCTCATGTGGTCCTTCCACACAAGAGCCCACGAGGGACAGAGCGCGGCGTTCTGTTAGTTTGCACAAAGGCAGAGCCCGGCGACTTGGAGAGTTGAGGTCTACACAAGTGCTTTAAAGACTAGCATGTTTGGGAGTTCCCTGATGGTGTAGTGGCTTAAGGCTTTGGCACTGGCGCTGTCAGCGCTGCGGCCTGGGTTCGATTCCCAGTCAGGGAGCTACCCCCATACCAAAAAGCAAAAAAAAAAAAAAAAAAAGACTAGCATGTTCACCCCACAGTAGGCTGACCAGACATCCCATTTTAAACAGACAAACAATGGTACTGTCCTGTTTCAGATGGTGCATAGCAAGGCCAGGCTAGTCTCATTGGGCTAAATTCAAGGTGTCAGTAGGCTGACCAGACGTACCGTTTGGAACAGAACAGTGCTGGTGTTCTCTGTCTTGTTTAAAATGGTGCATCTCGCCAGCCTACCCCATAGGAAGGAAGTTCTTGTGAAACCCCTATGATACACATCTCAAGGGAAAGAGACTGGCTCTTTACATTTGAAAAAGGTCTTTATTGAAATGACAAATGTGAAATACAAATGTAATCTGGGGTAAGCAATGTTAATTAGGTCCTGAAACAATCCCTTCTCCTAGCACACATTCACAGAAATGACAGAGCAAGGGAAGTCTGCCATAACCAGGCCGTGCTTAAATCGCAGCTTACTGCCCGAGGTGACTCAAACGTAACCAGACTGAACCCATCAGCAGGTAGACATAAGGGGCCTTGCAACAGGCTTAGTTTCAACAGGCATTCTCTTTGCCTGGTGAAAGCCCACTGTTCAACTGGAAGCCAAGTTATTAAGAAATTGTTTGTCATCTTAGATTGGATGGATCATTTGTTTCCCCGAATTCTTTTTCTCATCATTTACTCATTACACGCCTCCTCCTGATGGAAGTAGACATTTATTAGCTCCTGCATTTATTGCACTGGCAAACAGACACATTCTGCTGCATTTCCTGGGGGTTCATTCATTTATCTATTGGATAAGAAACTGAAGTTTTCTACAGGGCAGAAAAATTAAAATATCAGTCAGGGTGACAGCAGGAAAATGAGGCTCTCTCTCTCTGCGACAAGAAGCTTTCTTGAGCTTTTGGCTTAAGTGAAGAGCTGCAATATTATTTTACCAAAACTACCATCTCATATATAACTAAAACTGTGGGCTATTAGCTGGTGATCTGGTATTCCTAAAGGATACACGTGGTACAATGTAAAGCATCTGAAATGCAAAGCTAATTGCTATTTTAAAAAGAAAATGTATCAAAATGTTTTAAAGATCCATTTCTCTAAGGAGCTAGGGGGAAGAACACTGTCTTATTAAACCAATGAAACCGGAGCTAGAATCAGTATTTTAGCTCCAGTTTCACTGGTATTAAGGGGTAACAGGTAATCAAATATTTTTGCAAGAATCTTCTTTATAGCATCCCTGACAGTGACAGGCTCATTCTGCCCAAACACTGATTGATGGTGACAGGGAAACTGGCATATCACACAAAGCAGCTTATTTGAGAGCTGAAGACCTTTGGTCGACAGGGATCACTTCCTAAAAGTGGCCTGATAGCTTGTGACCTTGAATAAGCCATTCAACCTCTCTAGGTCTCAGGGTCCTTGTTTTAAAAATTAAGCTACCCTTCAGTTCAAAGATTTGGAGTCAAAGGAAGGAGATGTCATTTAGAGGCTCAACTACTTCATCCCAGCCACAGACTATGTGGTCCAGAAGGTCGTGGGAGAACTCAGTGTCCTCTGAGGCCGTGGAACCGGCAGGGCTGGCAGGCTTGTCTACAACTCTCTACACTGAGGTGCAAATCTCTCCCTTCAGGATGCTACAGCTCACGTAGAGTACAGCTGTCCTCAGCTCTTTCCTCAATGCTTTTTCCTCTTTCCTGTTGGCTTCACTTCCCTTGAATAGACTTTTGTTACACATTTTTCACTCCTGACAGCGAGCAGAAGCAATAATGCAACGGAAAGTTCGGTTGAGGCTGTCAGCCACGAACACAACCCCTCAAGCAGCTGGCCTATCCCTGATTCCCCAAATCCTGACACCAACTTCCTGGGGTTTCGTCCTCAGTGCCAGAAAGCGTTAACAGCTTGGTATCGTGCCAGTCCCGGTCATACGAAGAAAACCTGACTTTCAGTTTTCTGCCTGCTTAGACAGACTTTGCACATTTGAGGACTCCAGCCTTTTTGATACAATATTGCTTAAAATGTTGCTCAGGTCCCATTGAATCATTCTGGGCATAACAGTATAAACGCAAATAAGCATATAATCTTTGCAAATCAGTAACATCTTTTAGCTAAGTGTTCCTATAGACACTTTTTTCTAAGTAGCTTTTAAGGCTGACCCGAGAGTACGCTGGGTAGTCAAACTGCTTTGCGCACTAACATTTAGACCGCAACACTGACCAGTTCACTTGTTACCATGGAGCCTCAGTTTACCATCTAGAAGAGATCCTCATTATTATGAAAGCATTAGTTATAGTCAGTGAACTCAGTGGAAGGAAGTGATGCAGCAATGTACTTGGTAACTTCACTAAAAGCCCCCGTAAAGGTTCAACCACAGCGTCGAAGCTGGGGGAACACTGCCACGAAACTTTGCAAGGATTAATTTGTGTTCCCCCTCCTAACAGTTAACGTCAACATAAAGCCACAGGACGTGACAAGAAAATTACACCTGAGCTGTAATGACCTATGTGCTAGAGTTTCCCTTATTTGTGTTATGTTTTATGTAACCAGCTTAAATAAAAATATGGGTTCTTTAGAGATGGTTAACAACTCCTACAGATTCTATTAATGAGATAGGATGAAAAATAAGATTTTCCAATTTAGTTTCATCATTTATTTTATCCAAGTAAAAGTCTTTCTAAAGATGCCCTTATAAAGTAAATTCTTCCCAATGCTTTGCTATATAGATACGTGTGTGTGTGTGTGTGTGTGTGTGTGTGTAAAATTACAGGAGAGGGATACAAAATCTATACCACACAATCTGTTTCAACTGATGTAGAATCTGCCAGGGAGTCCAGATGTGTTAATAGTAATATGTAACATCTACTGGCACAAGCCTGTGCATCGGGCACTACAGCATGAGCCTTATAAGGAAGAGCTAATTACCATTAGATCTTGTAACAACCCCAAAGGCTGGTACTATTACCTCTACTTTCCAGAGGAGGAAACTGAGGCCCAAAAAAGTGTGTCATTAACATCATTTGAGCTTGTCCCTAATGTTGCCAGGATGGAATGCAAGCAGTCTGGCTCTGGAGATACTACTCTTAACCATTCTGCCACAGCGCTTCCCAAACAGCTACATAACAAGTGCCTTACAGAAAGAGGCCACAGGCAACCAGAATGATCAGAGGCTTCTTGTAGGGGGCAGGAGGGCAGCAGGGGCACTGGGTACCTCAAAGTCACGAGGGAAGCTCTCTCAAAGAAGAGAGAGGAAAAAACAGGACAACTCAAAACTGGAAACTCAGGACACAGAAGGGGGGTGCAAATAGCAGTGCCCAGGCCTTTCCATTGGACAGGCTCGGTGAAACCCAGAAAGGGAATGTGGGAATGGTGAAAACAGATCTGTCAACCTTGTAGACAGGCTAACATTTTCAAACTATAGATGTGCTTAGAGGGGGTGTTTTGACCCAACAAATAATAAAACGTACACGGATAATCCACACACTCTTCAGCTTTGGTGGGGCATTTGAGCCTTTGTCTAATTCAATTCCAGCCCAACTCCAACTGCTATGAGTCTGTGCAGTGTAGAGGCTGAGAATGTGGGCCTGCCACTCACCACCTCTGTGGCACGGCACACCACTGCTCTGCCCAGCTCTCCCTGTCTGTAAAGTAAGGGTACCAGTCCTGCACAGTCAGAGGGTTAAATGAAATAATGGGTATAAGGTGTGTTACACAGTGCTGGCAAGTGGTAAGCTCACAATGAGCACTGCTGCAAACAGCCCGGTAGGACTGTGCACGTGGACTTGGACTTGGGGGTTGGGGAGCTTGAGGAAAGGAGAGCAGTCACAGGGAGACTCAGGAGCACATTTTCATGTGATAAGGAATTTTTAAAAATACTGCCATATGTGCCTACCAAATCCATAGTGCTTATTTATAATACTATTCCTCTAGGAGAACAGGGATTCGAATCACTCTTGAAATCAGAGCACCATTTGAACTTCACATAGAACCGATCTGATAACAAAGCACAGACCAAAAAAAGCACCGCCTGCCAGGCTTGGCAAAACTGATAGTGTGCTTAAAAAGCAAACCTGGCGCTTCCTGAAAAGACAGTGAAGAATACACTAGAGCAATAGATGGCACGGAAACAAGCTAAGAGATCTGGGCACTTGGCACTGAACGGTACCCACCAGAAGGCATGGCTCACGTCTGGTGTGGCACCGAGTCCAAGACCTCCGCGTATAAGAGCACCTCCACCCATTGCTCCCCGCCCCCCGCACGCACACTGCCGTCTTCTCTCTCTTTATGATGTTATTTTTCTTCATCGAACTTATCACCACTTGACATAAAACGTATTTGTTATTGACTGTCTTACAGAGCACTAACTCTATGAAAACAGGGATTCTTGTCTGCTTTCCTCTCTGCTGCATCCCCAGAGCCGAAAAGGGAGCCGGCCACACAGTTCACTCTAAATAAATACCAAAGGGATGATGAGCCTGGTGAACAGCTCACGGTGACAAAGAAAGCAGAAGAAATAAAAAGATGTTTGGCAAACGTTCCAAGTTATAACAAGGGTGCTAAACTGCTTGTTTAAAAAAAAAAAAAAAAAAACCTAATAAAAATATTGTCAGTGAAGGCAATACTTACTTTTCAAAAGTTTCTAAAAATCCAAGCAAATTAAAAATACTCCAAATCACAAATGAGCCCCAAAAATTGAACAGTCACTCCTGAAATCAAACAAATTGATTGAGGAACATACACAGCAGGTTTCTGAGAATATACCTATATTTTAGAATTTTTACTTCACTTGTTAAATCAGCAAACATTTTACTCTTCCTTAAAATGTCCATAGATAAAGAAAGTTATTACTAAAAATATATTGAATCAAAGTCAATATTTCAATTCCTTAAAATACTTACCATGAACATATAGCATTTTATTATCGTTACTGATTTTAAGATGAATGAGTAAGAAATATAAAGCATAAAGAGTATTCTACCCATACCCTGTTTCTCTACATGGATAAACTTTAAGAGCTGTAATTTTCTCAAAATAAAAATGATTTGCTTTGAATAATGGGAAGACCCAGAAAGTACATTATATATAATAGGCTACAGGAAATTTCTTGAACTGCTGTGTGGGTGTACAAGGTGGCAAGTTGGCAGGTACTTTACTGTATTTTGTACCACAGGGAAAATGAGGAAGAAAAAGGTATTTACTAGTTGAATACACCTTTATCTGTAGCATACTCAAATAAAAGAAGATTCACTCACAATTAAGGACTGGCTTAACCCTTATAATGCCCACAGTTTATACTGTTAACAACTGAATATTTCAGTGATTAAAATATACTTTGATTCAAGGGATTAAAAAAATACAACACATGCAAAAAGAAAAGATAATTTAAGGGGCCTGACAAACATCAGTTGGTGTTTTGGTTTGTTCATTTTTTTGAGGCAGAAACAGTAAAGACAACAGGAAGTTGTAGGAGAAATATATAATTTTAAAGTATATGAGAACGGTACTTAAGGTTCATACAGATAGATCCTTTTGAAAGGTTATTATTTGGTGATTTTGTTTTTTAGACTGAAGTATTCAGTCATTTCATTTTACAAAAATTCTCTAATATCAGAATGTGCCTTTGGTACATTCTTAAGAAAGCTACCACAGCACACTGTGATTTCTTTTGGTTTCCTGAGCTGGCCAACATTACGCTGAGCCTCTCAGTTTTAGCCCAGGAAAGGACTTTGGTGATTTTACTCTTGGGCACATACTTTTAATAAAAGACTGTTGCATAAACCGAACAAAAGGAGACATGCCAGGATTAAGTCTGACATAGCACGTCTTTCTGTAGAAATGAAATCTGCAGTATTGATATCAATATTCCACTGCCAGCTTCCTAAAGCCACTACCCCTACCCCCAGAAACGTTGTCTGCCTCTTAGGAATGCGATCCAAAAGAAAACTCTCATTTTTCAAGAAAAGATCCCTGTCCCCAGGACTACTTGTCACTGTAAAGTCCACCTTGGGAAGAGCAGTGTCTGTCCAGGCACCGCCCCGCTGTGTTTGTTATGCTCCTGCTCCCACCCTAACACAACCCTATGACCTGTCCTCACCCATGCTTTCCCCTCCTTATCATCCATTCCATTTTAAGGGATAAGACGGGAGGGAGGGAAGGAGAGGGAGAAGGGGGAGGGAGA